>CM034361.1:95078547-95088713 GCA_019925275.1 Mytilus edulis
GATTGGACTTCAACTTCATCAAAAACTACCTTGACCAAAAACCTTAACCTGAAATTTGCACTATCATTTTCTATGTTCAGTGAACTGTGAAATTGGTGTCAAACACTAATTTGGCATTAAAATAAGAAAGATCATATCATAGGGCACATGTGTACTGAGTTTCAAGTTGATTGGACTTAAACTTCATCAAAAACTACCTTGACCAAAAACTTTAACCTGAATCGGGACGAATGGACAGAAAGACTGACGGAAGGACGAATGAATGGAAGCACAGACCAGAAAACATAATGCCTCTCTACTATCGTAGGTGGGGCATAAAAAGAAATAGGACAGACATGAACACATCTTTTGGGGCACAAAACAATATAATAGTACAAAGGATACTGGCTATTCATCTATGATACAAAATCAGCACATGTAAAGCAAAAAACACACTAAAAAGCAAAGGAACCTTGCTTTCATCTCAAAGTCACAGTGGTGCATTTAATTAGGTTCACAAAAACTCACCTTACTGCAATATTATACAGCCCTTAGCATTATTTTGAGCTGAATTTGTAAGATGTTCTGCATTTGTACCACCAAATCAGGCTTGGTAAAAAATAACATCCTGTAAAGTAGTACATATAGTACATTTTACATAGTACTTGTAGTAATGGTTGAAAATTAATATGGTAGATAAAAAGTACTGTATGATGAGAGTAACAAGAAACAAATGATGAAAATAGTTCTTGAATAATGAAATAAAATTTTAGTTCTCTTTAAATATACTCTGAAATATAATTACATTTTTGAAGAAGCAAAAAAATGAAATTGCATTTAAAAACAAAGGAATAAGATTGCTGACAAACTATATGGTTTTTTTTTTCTGCAGGTCAAATTTCTATGGAAGAATTTGAAGAGACAATCAAGATGTTAATCAAACATCAAGGACTTAAGGTTCCAGAGAGAGACATTCTAGACATTGCTCACAGCATTGATATCAACAAAGATGGATCTATTGACTTCAATGAATTTCTGGAAGCTTTTCGTATTGTCGACCATTTTGGTATAAATCAAACAAGAAGACGTATGGATTCAAATGAGTCAGTAGATTTTCATTCAGTAAATGGGAGTATTAGATCAGTCAATGTGTCTCCTACGGACATGACAAGAAAAGTTTCTCGCAAAGTTTCAAGACGAACAAGTTTAAATGAGATTGTTGAAATTTCTGCTAGTAATAGAGACAATCACATATTAAATGACAATTCAGTAAAGGAACTTTCAGAATGTGATTAAAACATTTAAATGAAAATTTACAGAAATCAGCATACCTAAAATATTAAAAAGAATTAAATGAAAAAATGGAAAACATCCTTGTAAGGACTCATGATGCATTAGATTGTTTATACCTTTTCTTGTAGAACTTGTACATCTAATCAGTTTTTTTAAAAGTCGTATTAGGAGTATAATCTAGTACACATTTTTGTTAAGGGGCCAGTTGAAGCCCCCCTTCGGATGTGAAATTTAATTGCTGTGGTGAAGACCTTTTGGTGGACTTCTGCTGTTTTATTTCTCTTTGACACATTCCCTATTTTATTTCACTTTTTTTTGTTATCTTTGCTAGTCAGGGGTTACAATCCACTGACTGTCCTTCTTATCAACTCTTGGCAGATTAAGTAAACCTTGTGATTACAATGCTGCGCCATCTATCAGTAGTAATGTCACGCCCATTTGGACTACTTCATTCTTGACCAATGACAGCACTTGAACTCTCTTCAATGTTGAAGTGTAAAAATGATAAAGTGTGTAGTGTTTACAAATTTTGTGAAGCAGAAACTGAAAACACTTGAATATACCAAGGAACCCCAACAATTTGATTGAGAACTTTTAACATTAAATATTGTTATGTTTTGGGAGTAAAGACTTGTTGCACAATCAGCACGTGTTTATTTACATTTTTACGCATGGTCATTTAAAAGTGCTTTTTGATTGGCTTCAGCCGATGACAACTGTAACCAATGAATGTCCTTACCTTGTTGATGCAAAATTTTATTTTAAATCTGCCAAGGGTGGATAGGAGGGGACTGGATGGTTACCATTGGCTAGCGAAGATGCTTTTATAGTTCATTTACATTTTGAAAAAAGGTATAATGCTTATGATTAAGTTAATATTGATTTAAAGGGTCTGCAAAGTTTGTTCATGCTGTTTCAATCATTTTTAAAATTGTTAGATTTGAGTTGAATGTTCATGATCACTCGTGTCAACAAGAGGTCAGAAAAGACACAGTTTCATAGATTTTTAAGTAAATGAATATCTTTACTCTTAAGGAATAAAGCACCTGCTGTAAAAGTTTGGAAATGTTTCATGATCCTTTTGGTCAAGTTGACCTTTGGTTTAAAAAGTGATTTCAATGTGGTATTCTAAAAATTACTTAGATTTTCTATGAACCAAATAAAGAAGGTCCAACATGACTGAAAGTGAGTCAAAAATTGGTTGATTTTATTAGTCGTTTTTATTAATTTTTATTTTATTTACAACTTTTATGTCTTATTCAAGGCTACAGGACTTTTATGTACAGGTGTCTACAATACAATATGTATCTTCATCCATCATATTATATTGAATTCAATGTCTTCTGTACAGATATTTATTTAGGAACAAATATGTTACAGAAACTTAAAGCAAGTTATGTCCCTTGGTTGGAAAACATACTGGTTCATTGTAATACCGAGCAATGATTTGAAGGCAAAAAGATATTATGTTACTTCAATAGAAAAACAATATTTCAGCTTTAAAATGGAGTTCAGTTGAAAAGGTTGGGGTCTGTGTTTGTATGAATTGTATAATACATGTATAAAGGAGACAGATATTCAGTTTCTCATTATAAATATATAAAACTTTAATGAATTATTTTTCTAAAATCTTATTCAAGTTTGAGCATAATATTGGAAATTTAAGCATATGATAACTACTTTCTTTGATTATATTCATTACTCCTGATCAACACTCTTCTCAATAAAACACAGAGTGGGGCGCTCATATTCACTGTGTACACAATTTTGCCGTTTTATGATTTTGAGTTGTAAAAGAATCGTAAAAACTTAAAAGGATGGCTGAAATGGAAGAAATATGCCGGTAAATTATATTTTTATTACAAATGTGATTAATTTGAAACTTAGACGAAAGGAGTGGGGCATTAAGGCCTAGTTTTGGCCCAAGAAAATAAATTGTTTGATAACTTTTTCAAATTGGCACATAATGTTGAGAAATGCATAGGGTCAAGAAATATAAATGAAAAAACATAAAGATTTTTATGTGGTGACGTCACAATTACGTCATAATATGTACTGTTTTCACAAAAACAATGAAAAACACAGAATTAATGCAATTTTCTATCTTTATTTCCGTTGTGGAAACATCATGCGCAGCCAAGAAACAACAAAATAATTTAACAGAAGCTTTATTATATCTATTGACAAAATCTCACCAAATATAAAGTTGTTTCTTGGGTGCGCACATATTTTTTCAATCTAAAATATACTTAAAATTTGATGAAAAACAAGGAAAATCATGAAATTTTACACAATATCCAAATTAAGTCATGATTTGTTGCCATGGTAACTTGTTCAATTTCCAAAATTGTTTTGTTTTCTTAATACCTTGTACCTTAGTCAAGTTTTCAGTAATTTAAAGTTATGTATGATAACTTTTAAATTTGCAGTAATTTTTGGGCCAAATAAGGGCCTTATTACCCTTACTCCTTTCGGCACTTACCGCAAAGGACCAAAAAACGGACAGAGATTTTTGGCCAATTTTCTGATGAAAAACACGATTTCAAAGGAGTATTTCTTAGTAAATCTTTTACTGTTTGCCCTAGATATTTTCGTTCTTTACACCTTTGATAAGTTTGCTATTCATCTATAAGGAAATTGATTTGATAAATATTGTTTAAAGCTGCAGTTATTTGGTTTTAAGTAGATGTGTAAAAACGGCGAATATGTGCCCCCTGTTGAAAAAACTTCAGATAATTTCAAACAGACTTTCATCTACATTTTCAGATGGTTTTTTTCTAAAGAATATTTTGCTTTTGATGTTATCTTCATATAGAAATATCTGTATACTTCAAAAACATAAAGACCTAAAAATAAACTGCAGAAAGCATGGAAAGTTATGGTGAAAATGAGCACCCCACACTACCCTTTTCATTTAAACAAGGAAAACTAAAGGTTAAAAAGTTAAAACAGCCAACAACACATTAAGTCAAAAGTTAAAATAACTAATGAGACTTAAAGTCAAAAGTTAAAACAGCTAATGACAATTAAAGTCAAAAGTGAAAACAGCCATTGACACTTTAAGTCAAAAGTTAAAACAGCTCATGACAATTAAAATGTCAAAAGTTGAAACAGCCAATGACATGTACAGTCAAAAGTGAAAACATCCAATGACACGTACAGTCAAGAGTTGAAACAGCCAGTGACACCTACAGTCAAGAGTTAAAATAGCCAATGACACTTATAGTCAAAAGTGAAAACATCCAATGACACTTACAGTCAGAAGAGAAACCAAATGACACTTACAGTCAGAAGTGAAAACATCCAATGACACGTACAGTCAAAAGGTAAAACATCCAATGACACTTACAGTCAAAAGTGAAAACATCCAATGACATGTACAGTCAAAAGTTAAAATAGCCAATGAAACTAACATTCAAAAATGAAATCATCCAATGTCACGTACAGTTAAAAGTTAAAACAGCCAATGACACAGTCAAAAGTTAAAACAGCCAATGACACGGTCAAAAGTGAAAACATCCAATGACATGTACAGTCAAAAGTTAAAATAGCCAATGAAACTAATATTCAAAAAATGAAATCATCCAATGACACTTACAGTTAAAAGTTAAAACAGCCAATGACACAGTCAAGAGTTAAAACAGCCAATGACACAGTCAAGAGTTAAAACAGCCAATGACATTTACAGTCAAAAGTTGAAACAGCCAATGCCACTTACAGTCAAGAGTTAAAACAGCCAATGACACTTAGTCAAAAGTGAAAACAGCCAATGACACTTACAGTCAAAAGTTGAAACAGCCAATACCACTTACAGTCAACAGGTAAAACATCCAATGACACTTACAGTCAAAAGTTGGAACAGCCAATGCCACTTACAGTCAAGAGTTAAAACAGCCAATGACACTTAGTCAACAGTGAAATCATCCAATGACACGTACAGTCAAGAGTTAAAACAGCCAATGACACTTTTAGTCAAAAGTTGAAACAGCCAATGACACTTACAGTCAAAAGGTAAAACATCCAATGACACTAACAGTCGAGAGTTAAAACATCCAATGACACTTACAGTCAAAAGTGAAAACATCCAATGACACTTAAAGCCAAAAGTTAAAAACAGCTAATGACACTTAAAGTAAAAAGTAAAAACAGCCAATGATATGTACAGTCAAGAGTTAAAACAGCCTATGACACTTACAGTCAAGAGATAAAACAGCCAATGACACTTACATTGAAAACAGCCAATGACACTTACATTGAAAACAGCCAATGACACTTACATTGAAAACAGCCAATGACACTAACAGTCATAAGGTAAAACAGCCAATGACACATACAGTCGAGTTAAAACAGCCAATGACACTTACAGTCAAAAGTGAAAACATCCAATGACACATACAGTCAAGAGTTAAAACAGCCAATGAGGAATTTATACATGTGGAAACCAGAGGGAAAAGATATACTACACTGAACATTATAAAGTTGATTCAAAAGTCTTTAAAACATTAAATTGAAATACAGTACATGTGTAATATACAAAGGCTGTCATGAAACAATACCATTACATAACTCAAGAAGGATTAGGTAATCCATTCAATTATGCTAGACCAGTTGTTAACATTTTTACAAAGGGTTAAAGGAGGTTAATATAAGGCCAAATGTTATTTTGAGTTGTGCATGCACTCTTAAGCTAACTTGGACAAAATGTTTTTGATACTAAACTGATTTTATATTTGATCTCATTTTACATCACTTAATAAATGACGTCCCAATCAAATTGCCCTATCAAGTCATGGCTAATACTCAGTAGTCAGTATAGTAATGATATCATACAATTTTTACTTATCAGTAAACTTTTCAAGTTTTAAAATAAACAGCTGGGCCATGAGGCGCATGATACGCCCGACGTCTTATGTGGAAGTCTTATGCAATAATCATAAATAGTTTCTGAGAAAGTTTTAAGCAATAACCATATATCGTTTTAGAGACACGGCGGGACATGTGAAAACCCCCACCCTGTTTTTTTTTTTACAAAAAACTAAATATTACCAAAATAAAATTTTGAATCAAAACCAAAAAGTATACAGATCTTTAGATTAATATAACAAAGAAGTGTGTAAAGTTTTAAGCAATAATCATAAATTATTTTTGAGATACGGCGCGACATGTAAAAAACCCTCCCCTGTTTTACAAAATACTCAATAACTCAAAAATAAAATTTTGAATAATCACCAAAAAGTATACAGATCTTAAGATTAATATAACAAAGAAGTGTGTAAAGTTTTAAGCAATAATCATAAATCGTTTTTGAGATACGGCACAACATGTAAAAAAAACCTCCCCCTTTTTTACAAAATACTCAATAACTCAAAAATGAAATTTTGAATCATCACCAAAAAGTATACAGATCTTTAGATTAATATAACAAAGACATGTGTAAAGTTTTAAGCAATAATCTTAAATAGTTTTTGAGATATGGCGCGACATGTAAAAAAAACCTCCCCCTTTTTTACAAAATACTCAATAACTCAAAAATGAAATTTTGAATCAACTGCAAAAAGTATACAGATATTGAGATTAATATAACTAAGAAGTGTTTAAAGTTTTAAGTCATAATCAAGAATCGTTTTTGAGATACAGTGCGACATGTGAAAAAAACACACCCTTGTTTTAGTTATAAAGTGCCATAACTCAAAAAGTTTAAATCTTATTTTCACCAAAAAGTATACAGATCATTTGACCATCATAAGAAACAACCATATTTAGTTTCATGAAATTTGGATAAGTCGTTCTCAAGTTACGGTGCGACATGTTTACGCCGGACAGACGGACAGACGGACGGACACCGGACATTTGTATACCATAATATGTCCCGTCAAAATTTTGACGGGCGTATAAAAACCTAAATGCACCTTTTTTAACAACAAATTACATAAAGAACATATGTAGATGATGTTAACTCCTGATTGATTTTAACCTGTAGATAAAAACTCGGCCCAGGTCATCAAAGTTCTACTGGACATTTTAACACTAAAATATTGATACAATGTACTATCAAACTTGGAATATGATTTTTGTTGAGCCTGCTACTTTTGTCGCAGAAAGCTCGATATAGGGATAGTGATCCGGCGGCGGCGTTGGCTAACTTCTTAAAAGCTTTATATTTTAGAAGGTGGAAGACCTCATTTTCATGGTTCAGCGTCTCCTTGAAAAAAAATTAAGAAAAAGATTTTTTTGTACTGTTAAATTCTCTCTTAATATAAGTAACAGGATAGCTATATTTGGTCTGTGCGTACCTTGCAAGGTCCTTGTGTCTGTCACACAGTTTTCACTCGACCTCGACCTCATTTCATGGATCAGTGAACAAGGTTAAGTTTTGGTGGTCAAGTCAATATCTCAGATACTATAAGCAATAGGTCTAGTATATATGGTGTATGGAAGCACCGTAAGGTGAACATGTCCAACTGGCAGGTGTCATCTGACCTTGACCTCATTTTCGTGGTTCAGTGGTTATAGTTTTTGAGTTTGTCTTTTTTTCTATTACTATATGCAATAGGTCAACTATATTTGGTATATGGAAATATTATATGATCTTTTATGTCAGTCGTGCAGGTTTAATTTGACCTTGACCTCATTTTCACGGTTCATTGCTCTGTGTTAAGCTTTTATGTTTTGGTCTGTTTTTCTTAAACTATAAACAATAGGTCAACTATATTTTTTTGTATGGATGAATTGTTAGCTGTACATGCCTGCCTGGCATGGTTCATCTGACCTTGACATGGTTCATTGGTCAATGTTTAGTTTTCTTGGTTAAGGTTTAAGTTTATGTGACAGCCTTATATTTAGGACTATCAAAATAATATCAATGATTAGTAAAGAAGGCAAGACACTTACAGCGTGTGCACTCAAGTGTTATATTATTCCATATTTCTTGTTGGTTTTATTTTATACCACTATGCCAAATATGGTGTTGTTTATAAGATATTGTTTAATTTATGTAATAAAATTTATGAAGCATGACATCACTTTCTTTTTTTAAGATAGAGTTATGATTAAGAATCAGATAATGATAGAGTTACAGAGTATTGTTTTCTTTTACAGAGTTGAAATTTTCGTACGGATTGTAAACAAATAAGTACTTTGTTCACAAATGCTTTATATCATAAAATGACAATTTGCTTTAGTGGTTGAGAGGTGTTACCAAAGTTAATTTGTGACATCAAGGCATATAAGAAAGTTGGTATTAATGTATGTCATGATACATCTGGTGTCTGTAGTCTTTTTTTTCTAGGTATGTAAAAAGTAAAATCCCAAAATTGAAAAATTGAAAAATACTGAACACTGATTAAAATACAAAACGGAAAGTCCCTAATCAAATTGCAAAATCAAAAGCTCAAATACATCAAACGAATGGATACCAACTGTCATATTCCTGACATGGTACAGGCATATTCTTATTGTATCTCATTAATCAGTGTCTTGAATTAATCCACTCCGTCCCAAGGGGACATAGGGCAACTACAGTTTATCTCCATTTCTTCCTGTCCATGGCTGTTCCTTTTGTTTCTTTCCAGGTCTTCCCAATTTTGCTCAGCTCAGTTGTCAAACGTTTGGATTTATTTCATACATGCAGCTGTTTCTCTCCAGGTTTCTGATCCATATAAGAGTACTAGTACAGATTTGACATTGGTTTTAAATATCCTTAACTTTGTGTTAGTTCTTAAAGCAGTACTGATCAGTACTCCTCTAAACAGGTTTAAGCATGAAAATATCATATATGTATTTGAGGTTTGTTGTTTACCACTTTTAATTGCTTTGTAATGTTGCATAGGGTGTTGATGTCTCCTTTGCTACAGGCGGCTTCAGCTTCTTTGGCTAGTTGTTCTACAAAGTTCCTTTTATCTTGTTTGCAGCTTTTCTTCACCTCCTTATCTTTATTGCTATATTGTTCTTGTGTCTGTTTTTTCTGCTGTCTAGTTATAGCAGTCAGAACTTTTGTTTTCACTTGTCGTCTTTCATTGACTATTTTCTTCTGTAGTCGTTTCTGTAACGTTGTTTTTTTTTTTACAAGTTAACCTACGGGAAGATTCGGGTTTTTCTGTAGGGGGTTTTCGTCCCTTAGACGATTGCTGATGCTAACGAGTTCCATCTACCAGGATTTCAGATCTGAGATTACTATGTTATAGTAATCTCAGTTTAGATGAACTTTGATATCATCAGGTTCAACATTCAAATTTATCTCTCGTATACTAGACGTGTAGTTACGTAAATAAATAAATGAGGTAGAACTTTAATGTTGACGATGCCGACGAAGACATTTGGGATAGTTTAGATGTGACAAGAAAAAGAAGATTAATGAAACATGAAAATGAGGTTCATGTCAGTTGAACTATGGCAAACTGACATGTTACTAGTATTCTGCGTACCAATTATAGATATAAACGGCGTTCTGGTGGAGAAATTAAATGTTAAGTAAGATCACTCATTGTTTAATAAATGAACCACGAAACAGGAATCAAGGTCAGATTCACCACAACAGAAAAATTTACCAACCAAATAATGGTCAATTATAAATCGAATTCACTGAAAAACAATCTTTAGCCCGAAAACTAAACGTTGATAGTAGAAAAACGAAAGTGTTAGACTGTTTTTAAAATACTGATTTGTGCATGATTTTTCATGTTCAGTCATAAATTTCTATCGGTATTCCTATTGGAACCAACTGTGCTCCTCTTCTTGTATTCATATGAGGCTGAAATTCATAATGAAAAGAAGCTAGCATGATCCTTCAACTTCATATTCTGCTATATAAACGATGTCCTCTCACTAAATAATTTAAAGTTAGGCGATTATTGAACGCATCTATCCCATTGAATTTGAAATAAAACATACATTAG
>CM034361.1:95096079-95155646 GCA_019925275.1 Mytilus edulis
GTATGAAGCATCCAGGTCTTCCACCTTCTAAAATATAAAGCTTTTAAGAAGTGAGCTAACGCCGCCGCCGCCGGATCGCTATCCCTATGTCGAGCTTTCTGCAACAAAAGTTGCAGGCTAGACAAAAATGAAATCTGAAATTTGACATTATAATATCATGAATTTGCTCCATGTACTTTGTTGTAATATATGTGTTCCAAGTTACAGAACAGAGGATAAAATTATCACACAAACTAATTAACAAACCTCACATTTAGCCTTGTTTGGACTGAGGGCTGATTTATTCAGGTTTCCGTTTTGACCAGATCTTGTTGACTTGTGAAGTCAGATGTTTTGCATGCAAAAGTTCTCTCTCATTATAAATTGTGAAAGAATAAACACAAATAACCGTAATAACGTAATTATTCAAAATTATGTCACGATTTGCAACATTACAAGTGTTCACTGCCTTTTCATCATTTAACTATGAACCATTGTAGTATTCAATGCCTTTATAGTATTTATCTATAATATGAAATCAATTTATTATGTAAATATTAAGATAAGACCATGTGGTATGATTGCCAATGAGACTCCAAAGCAGACCAAATGACACAGAAGTTAACAACTATAGGTCACTGTATGGCCTTCAACAAGTGCAAAGCCCATACCACACAGTCAGCTTTAAAGGCCTCAAATGACAAATGATTTTCTATCTTTCATTGTAATGAATGTGACATTAATAGCACTAATTATCTGCATTTTATTGTTAAAACAAAACTCCAGTAAACGCATCCAATAATTAAAACAAGAATGTGTCCATAGTACATGGATGCCCCACTCCCATTATCATTTTCTATGTTCAGTGGACCGTAAAATTGGGGTAAAAACTCTATTTTGGCATTAAAATTAGAAAGATCATATCCTTGTGAACATGTATATATACATTGGACTTCAACTTCATCAAAAACTACTTTGACCAAAAACTTTAACCTGAAGTGGGACAGATGGACGAATGGACGAATGAATGCACAGACAGAAAACATAATGCCCCTCTACTATCGTAGATGAGGCATAAAAAAAAAGAAACGGTATGGGATCTCTCCTCTGTAAAGCTCTTAAAGTTTACAAAGAATAAGGAGATAAACAAAACAACACAAAATATCTCAAAGAATCAAGATCTCAATTCTGGAGTAATATATAAATAATCAGAAGAAACAAGAGGCTCTCAAGAGCCTGAATCGCTCACCTTAATTCTTTTGGTTAAATCTCTCATCAATGATTATTTTGGCTTTCAATTTATTTAAATGTTTTTTGGATCGTCCTATTTTCTTCAAAAGCCAAAAAAAATAATCATTTTCTCCTATGTTCTATTTTAGCCATAGGAGCTATGTTTCTTGACATACAAGGAAATATAAAATTTATACTAGATACTCTGAAACTCATTTAGCCTAAGTTTGGCTGAAATTGATACAGCAGTTTCAAAGGAGAAGATTTTTTAAAGTAAGTCAACATGATGAACAAATTGTGAAAAAAGTCTTTAAAGGGCAATAACTCCTTAATGGGTCGATTGACAATTTTGGTCAAATTGACTTAATTGAAGATCTTACTTTGCTGAACATTATTGCTGTTTACAGTTTATTTCTATCTATAATTATATTCAAGATAATAAACAAAAACAGCAAAATTTCCTTAAAATTATCAATTCAGGGGCAGCAACCCAACAACAGGTTGTCTGATTCATCTGAAAATTTCAGGGCAGATAGAAATTGACCTGATAAACAATATTACCCACGTCAGATTTGCTCTAAATGCTTTGGTTTTTGAGTTATAAGCCAAAAACTGCATTTGACCCCTATGTTCTATTTTTAGCAATGGCGACCATGTTTGTTGATAGATCATAACTTCGGATACAATTTACAAACTAGATACCCTAAGGCACATTCAGTTAAAGTTTGGAAGTATTTGGCCCAGTAGTTTCAGAGGAGAAGATTTTTGTAAAAGATTACTAAGATTTACGAAAAATGGTAAAAAATTGACTATAAAGGGCAACAACTCCTAAAGGGGTCAACTGACCATTTCCGTCATGTTGACTTATTTGTAAATCTTACTTTGCTGAACATTATTCCTGTTTACAGTTTATCTTTATCTATAATAATATTCAAGATAATAACCAAAAACAGCAAAATTTCCTTAAAATTACCAATTCAGGGGCAGCAACCCAACAACGGGTTGTCTGATTCATCTGAAAATTTCAGGGCAGATAGATCTTGACCTGATAAACAATATTACCCCATGTCAGATTTGCTCTAAATGCTTTGGTTTTTGAGTTATAAGCCAAAAACTGCATTTGACCCCTATGTTCTATTTTTAGCAATGGCGACCATGTTTGTTGATAGATCAAAACTTCGGATACAATTTATAAATTAGATACCCTAAGGAACATTCAGTTAAAGTTTGAAAGTATTTGGCCCAGTAGTTTCAGAGGAGAAGATTCTTGAAATAGTTTACGACGACGACAGACGACGACAGGCGACGACAGAAGACGGACGACGACGGACGCCAAGTGATGGCATAAGCTCACTTGTCCCTTCGGGACAGGTGAGCTAAAAAATATTTGTTGATACCAAACCTTTTCTATTTCCTAAACTTAACAAAATGTCGAAATTTGCTTCTAAAGGTTTTACCTTTGTATTACCATTTGTCAACTATCCTTCATATTTAAAAAGTAGAGATTTTCTCCTATAAAAACACTTTTACAAAGCCTTTCAGGAGATATGTCTCAATAACGTCTCAACAATTTGGACTGTTTTTATCTGACATCAGCCAAGAAGTTATATATAAAGGGCATTATAGAAGACTCATTTTTTATACAAAATCTTTTTTTCCCAAACAAAAATTACAAAATACAATACTAATACTAATATGCACAACACTAAATTTAATTAATATCAACTCACCTGATTTCACAACACCTGTATACAATGTCCTTATCCTAAATTCTAATTTCCTACCATTTCTGAAAAACAGAAAGAAAGCATTGTTTCCTACTACGTTGACATTAATTGACTGCAATTATTTTTTCGTCAATATCTTAATTTTCATCATTATTCTATTCAGAACTGTTCAATATTTTGTATTATCATAAAAGCATAATTACCATAGCAACAGTTTTCACTACATTATATACAACCGGATATTTTATGGTGCTAATTTTATCATTATTTTCTTGATTAATTGTCATAGACATGTGAACATGGGAAATTCAATATGAACTAGCTGTTAGTATACCTCACTTTTAGGTAATGTACATTAATCAAGGTAAAAGAAACAACAATCTGTAAAAATCTGAAAATATTTTTTTATAAATATTCTGAATCATAATAATTAATTGTCAGTCACAATATTTTGCTCAATATAGATAGATAGATATATAAGTACAACTTGGTACATATACAATATGTTACAATATATTACAATTTTAAACATAAGCAGTCAATTAACATGTATATTTATACCAACCAGCCTGTTAATAGAGGCATGATGCACTGTCATTTATGCATGAAAAATTATATGAATAAATATATATTTCATATGATATCACATTTTTCAAACAATTATTTGGAAAGCATTTGTGGTTGGATTTTTTAACAAACCATGCATTGCGAAACATATACTTGTCTGAAATTTATTTGATCATAGCATAGTTTTGTTCTCAGTTGATTTTTTTTCCTCCCGATGCACCCAATCTGTATAAGATTAATAGATTTATTTGGTTGAAATACAAATGCAAATTTTCTTACAAAAATATCCATAAGAAAATGAGAACACAGCACACAAAAAATAAACCTATGACAATTCTTCTTCTAGTGGTACCAAATCGATACAAATCCAAGAAGAAACGGTGTCACAATATTTTTCAAAATATAGTTTTATATGAAATATATACCACAAAATGATAGGTTTTGAATAATTATTGAATAACTCTGTGGTCTGTAATGATTTAAAATGTCCCATTCCATGTTTAAAAGTCAACTGTTATTTCGTTTTTAATCCTTTTCTTAATAACTGTTAAGTTGAATAGTAATACTGCAGATTCTTTTACTTTCGTGGGTATCAATTTTCATGGATTGATGAAAACTTGCTTTTTCATGGATATTTGAATTCATGGTTTTGCTAATGTCTCAAATCAAGCCTACATTAAATTTGAAATTTGTTGAACATTTAAATTCGTTGTTTACTGATACCCACAAAAATTGATATCCAACAAATAATAATGAACCTACAGTACAGTAATTTTAAATTTTGACTAATGTTTAGGCTAAACAAAGGGCCTTGTCCTTGTTGTTTTTTAGAGGCTAACAACTCACAGTGGTCAGTTAGATGCAGATGACTGCAAGAGGCTAACAATTGAGTGGTCAGGTAGGTGCAGATGACTTCAAGAGGCTAACAACTGAGTGGTCAGTTAGGTGCAGATGACTTCAAGAGGCCAACAACTGAGTGGTCAGTTATGTGCAGATGACTTCAAGAGGCTAACAACTGAGTGGTCAGTTAGGTACAGATGACTTCAAGAGGCTAACAACTGAGTGGTCAGTTAGGTTCAGATGACTTCTAGAGGCAAACAACTCACAGTGATAACTTAGGTGCTGATGACTTCGAGGCCTACAGTGGTCACTTTCTAGTGGCCAACAAATGACAGTGGTAATTTTGGTGCAGATGACTTCTTGATCCCCCAATGTTGTCCTGTAACAAGCATGACTATCAAAAGACTCCAGCCTGTCAGATAACAGAATAGTATATCTAAAATAAATTAATTCATTGAATATTGGTTTTAATGCTACTTTTACCACACTTGGTTATAATATAGAGGTGTTTTAATTGATGGAAGCTGGAACCACCAACATTTTGACAGGAAAACTGTCAATCCTGGTCAATAAAGATTGGGGTCACAGACACCTGCCACAAACTTTGTCCTCCGAGAACTGAGTGAAGACTAACAACTTTACAGTTGTTTTTTTTTAGACATATATTGAAATTAAATGCATTTTAAGGTATATTTTCTTAGTAAAACATTGGCTACACCCTTCAACCATAATAAATTTGTAATAAAAAGATGTATATATATATTGGTGGGATACACATCCTAACAAAGAATTAGGGTTGTCCATGCTTATGGTAAATGTTGTCAGGTAGATTCTATCAAACTTCATGATTTTCACCAACTTTACACAATATGTTGTTCTTTCATGCTTGTGTGCCAAGAAAATGTATAATAATGTCCAACACTTCAACAGTTTCTGGTCAAACCCAAGACAATAACACACTTGTCTGGATTTTAAACTAGCAAATTCACAAGAAAATAGTCAGCAGGAAGACTTAAATATTATTCTGACTATCAGGTTGTCTTATCTAAATATCTTATTCCTAAATGATGCATGCTTGGTTGAGTAGCATTAAACACCAATGTTCATGTCTTTTGTTTGACCTTGCAGGACATGTCACACTCAACATCAGCAAGCTACCACTAGACCACAGAGGCTGTATTTGACTATAGCTATCTATGCCTATGGGAAGAAAAAAACCTTGTGTATTGAACTATTTAAAAAAAAATTTAACCGTAGATTTTTAGTTCATGACCTTATTAATATTATTTCATACCAGTACAGGAGCACTGACTTCTGGGCAATAGATACACAACAGGTTATGTTCATGGTAGTTAATTCGTTAATTCATTTTATCCTTTATTTTGTAGAAATATTGAATACAGATCCTCATCTACTGTTATCAATTAATTAAACCTATAAGTCTTAAAATATACAGTCCAGCCTGTGTCAACTTAATGGCATTGACAAACTTAATCTTAGTCCCCTTGGTCTACTCAATGAGGTGAACAAGCTGAAAAATAATTCTACCCTGTGTGTCCCCTCAAAGGCATGGACAAACTAAAATGTAAGTCCCCCTCAATGGGATGAACAAGCTGAAATCAAAAGTACCCCTCAATGGGGTGAACCAGCTGAAATCAAAAGTCCCGCTCAATGAGGTAAACAAGCTGAAATCAAAAGTCCCCCTCAACCGGATGAACAAGCTTAAATTTAAAAGTCCCCCCTCAATGGAGTGAACAAGCTGAAATCAAAAGTCCCTCTCAATGGGGCGAACAAGCTGAAATCAAAAGACCCCCTCTATGAGGGGAACAAGCTTAAAGGAGTAGGTCCGGTAAGGACCGATTTTGGCCTCAAATTTCAGGTTCATCTGTCGAAAGATTTTGACCACTTTTTAAACACCTAAGTGTCTATTTTATTTGAATTAATTAGTTTATGTGAAAGATTTTAACAGTTTTAGTCATTAAATCGATCCGATTCAAGCTCAAATATGAAAAATCTACCTAATATGCCGAAAAATGTCACTTTTCAGTTGGTTTTTGGTAAAAATGAAAGTGGCCGCATCCGTGTTCATCCTCAACCTTTATATATGTTATGTATTATCATAAAATACAACTTACATTTCAATATTAAGGATGAACACGAATGCGGCCACTTTCGTTTTACACGAAAACCGTCTAAAATTTTACTAAAATGCCAGAATTATGAGGATTTCAGTAATTTAGCATGACTTAATGGTGCTAGTACCGGATATATGTGCATTGTATTGTCAAAAACAGCCCATATTTATGTAGCAGAAGCATTCTACTGTCCAATAAATAACTAAAGGTTTACATTTTAACAATTTTGTAAAACTGCTATATTTTGGGGCCAAAAAGGGGTCTTACTGAACCTACTCCTTTATTAGTTCCCCTCAAAGGAGTGAACCAGCTGAAATCTAAGCCCCCTCAATGGGAGAACTATTTGAAATCAAAAGTCCCCCTCGATGGGGTGAACAAGCTGAAATTACAGTCCCCCAGTGTTCACTGAGGTGAGTGAAAAAGAATAATCGTAAAAATGATATTCTACATCATAGGTTTTCCTGAAGTTCATAACATTGCCTTGTAGTTACAACAGTAAGGTTTTTACTGCAGTTTTTATGTCTTATCTAATATTATTGATTAAATGTGTTTTGCTCTATCATGTGTACATGTAATAGTATTCCTATCTTTATAATTAGCTGTCTGTATAATAACAGTTATAGAATGCTATTTTCATGAACAGTGAATGATTCCATGCATATAACTTTCTAAACACAGTAATTTCCAATTAATCACAGACTTCAGGATATTCACTGACTATTTTGAGCACATTGAACCCTTTACTACAATATATTGGTACTAATTAAAGGACATCTGCTCTTTTTCAATCAACTTATCGACAATCATATCACATCTTATACGACCATTTCTAACTTCTGAAATAAAATAGTTAATTATAACCATTTAAAATAAATGAGGCACAGACAGTCTGAATGATTTGAGGCACACCATATCATGTCATGATATTCTGCACTTGTATATCAAAAATCTAAGAGATATCTTTCAAAATAATGAATTGGTGCCCAAAAATGATGCTAACCAGGTGCTCCTCAGGGCGCAGCTTTATACGACCACAGTGGTCGTACTCAGTTGGGACAAATTTGGACACAATATTCAAGCTTGATACTGTCTGAATTTGGATTGTGATCAAATTTTTGACATAATATAGGTTGTTGTCAAAATATAAATGTGGTCAAAGATCTAACAAATCGATTGCAATTAAAGAACTCTTCTTGAAACTTTTCAAAAATTAAATATTTAAAAAATTCTGAAAAAAATTAATTGAATCCCTTAAAAAAATTGTAACCCCCCCCCCCCCCCCCCCCCCCCCCCCCCACTTATTAAAACCCCCCTTGGAGCAATAACCCCAAAACTCAATACAAGCCTTACCTTTGTAGCATGGAACCTTGAAGTACAATTTCAGAGAGATCCATTCCATACACAAAACACAAGTTATTGTCTGGCAGCTAGGGAAATGCTTCTTTTTGGCCCCTAATTCCAACAAGTTTGGGGCAATTAACCCCAAACTCAATCCCAGCCTTCCCTTTGTTATATAGAATCTTGTGGTACAATTTCAGAGAGATCCATACACTTACACACAAGTTATTATCTGGAAACTAGAAATGCTTGTTTTTAGCCCATATTGCCTAAACCGTTGGCCCCATAACCGTTAAATGAATCCCAACCTTCTGCTTGAGGTATTAAATATTGTGGTACAATTTCAGAGCAATTGAAATACTTATACTTAAGTTATTATCCTGAAACTATAAAAAAGCATGTTTTGAGACCCTTTTGGGCCCCTAATTCCTAATCGGTTAGGACCATCATCCCAACATTCCTTTTGTGGTATTGAACCTTTAACAAATTTTGATAAAGATATATTCACTTAAGTTATTGTCCAGAAACAAATGTGTATTCGGACGACGACGCAGACATCATACCATTAATTACTTTTAAAGAGTATTAACTCCTCCGAGTAGTTTTGATGTAAACAGACGTTAGGTAGATATCAACATGTTTGCCAATGCATATTTTCTATATCTACTAGAACACACCCGTGATATTACGGGTCCGTGACTGAATTAAAGTATATAACTATGCGCAAGCCTTATTTTAGTATTAATTAGTATTGTCATCTGATAAAGTCATGCCGATTATAAGATACACAGTTTTTCTCTGCTTTCAAGTCTTTCTGTTTGAACCCGTCGAACTGAAACAATAATATTAATTATTTGGAAAACAAAAGGTCCTGGAATGGAGTATTTTTTAATCAACAGCATTGTCCTATATAAGTTATAAATAAAGTTGAATTCTTTGCTTCGCTGTTTTACGTCATGCCCACTAACAAATTGAAAACTGTACCTATACGCCTTATTTTTAGTCCAAATTTTTAGTATTCGTATTGTTATCTTAGAAAGTCTTACTGATTAAAATACTACAATAGGTAACAATTTGACAATTTAGTAGTGTCAACCCTGTGGTTATGACCCGTGTATATAGCATATTAATCCTGAATACAACGTTTGGTGGTGCTCCTGTCAGATGCGGAACGTACAGATAAGGTAATAGGTAACAGGTGAATATACTATTGGTATCGGTAGCTTACTCGACCCGGAACTTCTTAATTATTGGCAGTATTAATTACGTGGAAAACAAAAGGGCCTGGAGTGGTGTAATTTTTAATCTACACCTTTGTACTATATAAGTTATATATAAAGTTGAATTCTGTGATTCGTCGTTTTTACATGATGATGGTTGACAAATTGGACCTCGTAATTTTAGTATTATAGATAGCAGTTTTCAAGATATAAGACATAACTTGCATTTAATCCCTATGTTCTATTTTAGCCATGACAGTCATGATTGTTGGCAGGCCAGATCATCAAACACATTTTTTCCCTAAAGATACTCCAATGATGATTGTGGACAAGTTTGGTTAAATTTGGTTAAGAGGTATCAGAGGAGTAGATCATTGTAAAAGTTAACGAACAATGACAAACAACAATAACAGATAATGGACTACAATGGTATTTTTCTTTATGGGAAAAGCTCACATTGAGCCTTTGGGTCATGTTAGCTCAAAAGGTCGAAAATGTACATAAAAATAGTCTTTCACAAAGTATTTCAGAATTTTACAATAAAGGAGGAATTTAAGTGTTGGTTTTTTGTTGTTGTAAAGGCTCACTTTTTAAAATAACTTACAATTTCTAATGTTAAATATTATATATCATAAACACATTGGAAATCATATAAAACTATTGGTTTTTTTAGTTCTTGAAGATCCCATAATTGTTTTGCATGAATAACAAGGTAACTTTCAATAGCAGGCAAATGTGTTGATTACCGTGAAAAAAATATTTAAAATTCTGTATCAATTCATATTCACTATAAGTCAGAGACTGAATTCAGATTTACTTCACTTAACTTCTCTTCTTTAAATTACTGCTCATTTTTGTTGTGTGTTTATACAGCAATTTGATAAATACATGGTAACTTTGATATAATAGTACTATTCAAAATAAATCTCCAAAGAATTAGAAGTTTTCTTGTTTAAGAAATAGTTCTTTCCATAGCCTAATTACTCTACTAATAAATAACACCAACATAAGACATACTTAGAAATTTCTTCTTCATTTAATATAACAAGATCTTAGTGATTTTTATACAATAATGAAAAAGATATTATTTTATGATGACTACAGTTGCAATGTTAAACTAATGCCAGTGAAATGACTTTATACATCTGACGGTGATATTTCATGAGAGCACAATATAATGAATAATGATCTACATCTTCTATACATTTTACATATTACATAAAACAAATTATATTATTGGAGAAAAATTCAAGAAAAGTGTAAATGAAATTCTTTTTTATTCTACAGCGCCTAGGCTCATCTCGGAGAAAACAAAATGCTTAGATTGGCAATAACTAAATATATATATTCATTCATCGTCTAAAAGCTGTGTGCAGTGCAAATTATTTTTTGTAATTAAGGTCTATTCCAATAAAATGAAAGTTGGATGGTAAATTTGAATTTAAAACAGTCACGAGTAATTCATGGTTGTATATTCCTTTGAAGGATGTCAAATTTCTGAGTTGTCAAGAGATTTTGGAAATCTTAAACCTGTCCTTTCAATCCATTTTAATGTGATAGTCCTAACAGAGTTCAGTAAAATAAGAGACAAATAAGAAACAACATAATACATTACTAATCATAATAATTACACAGTTTTTAACTTTACATACATTTGTTCACATACTTTTGTGTTACATTCTGTTTTAATTAGGTTTTTATTATATTCAATCAAATTACATTCTTAATTCTGATTCATTATTTAACACTTGAACTCAAAAATTATAACTTCCACACTTCATTTCACTTACAGATTTCTAATACTGTAAAAGATTGCTTTTATAAGCATTCATTAAGTACATACAGGGGAGACATCTACAGTTTGACAATCAGACATAAATAATAAAAAAAAATCAAGATGGGTATTTTTTACAAGTCCTCATAAATTCCAAATTCACTTTATTTTGTGCTTGTTGATTTTTTTTTAGCACTATTTGACTACACTTCCCCCAAAAGAAATAATAAAATTAAACATTTAAAAGCTCAAAGTATTTGAAAACAGCAAATTTTAAATCTAACTGAGTGCATGCTTACAATTTAAAGATAAAAAATAAATCATTTTAAAAGCTCCATTCCTTAAAATATGGAAAACAAAATTTCTACAATTTCAAACTTGCTATACTCCATAAAGACAATCAACATATAATAATTTGACTGTACAATAAATCATAAATCATGACACACATTCTTTAGAAAATATATGATTTCACAGACTATATTATTCTGACAGATTGATACAATCCATCATCCCACAATTTCATTACAAGTCCCTGATTAAATTAATATATAAGGGTTCCTGATTTGAAACCATGTGTGTAACATAAAGTTAACAGGATTTACTGTTAGTCATGATCACATGAAATTTGTAAAACACCGACTATAAGCTTAGAATTTATTTAGTTTAATAGATATCATAACTTTTATTCTAATACTATTATAAAGATGATCTGAGAGAGACATGTGGTTAGAAAGACAGAGATATATCAATTTACTGACCTGCATATGAAACGAAATTGATCAATCAAAATTGATATAACATACAACCTGCTTTAATAATTAATATGGATTTAAAATTTGAGAAAGAGGCACATATTTTCAAAAATATAAATCAGACATAAAAAAAAAATCAATACAGTTTCAATTTTAATGAAATGATTAATAAAATGAAATTATTTACAATGATAAAGGGGAGTTACTCTATGTACCTAACATAACAACTAAACTAATATTCCTAGACAACAATCATATTCAAACCAGTTTCAAATTATGTCTATATGGTAATGAAAATAATCATCACTATTTTAAGTGAAGAAGTTTTCGTGTCAAACTGAGAACATATGGCCTAACTGATTAATAATTCTCAATGTTTTTAAATAGCATATAATGTTAAAAAATCTGCTGAGATACATCAACCGGTGACTATTTGCAGAAAATGATTGGAAGTCATATATAATTACTATAACCCAACCTATTTTAGTGCATGCTTTAGAGTTAATTTCTTTTTAGGCAACTTTGTGATGATTTATTTTTTCAATCTTCTCATTTTCTTAATATATCTATACATAAGGAAAGATCAAGGCTTCACATATTTGCAACTATTTAAAAAAAAAATCTTCTCACATCAGTTGTGAAAATAAATTGCTCATGAAAATTATAAATAGTTGGTTTACAGGTTTGGTAATGTATGTTTTTTGTTGTGATACTTTCACAGAATATTCCATTCTAATTACTGTGCAATATTATAGAGTCATTTGCTTCAGGGGTAAAATAAATTGTATCTAATTTTTATGCTAAAATCACATACTGATGGTATTCAATAACGAAAGTTAAAACAGAGATGTAGATATAGTTCGAGATTCATCCATTCTTTAACACAGTTTAACAGTTAAACAACATTTTCTTGGTTTTATCCTCTGTGATAAATCTTGTGTAATCTGTTACATTAAAACTAAAATTAAATGGATAATGCTATAAAAACAATTAAGTAAGAAACAACATAAAAATATTGGTAGTCACATATCTTTGACATAAAAATAGAACATGGATTATCATTTAATGATCAAATATTTGTCCGTTTCCATGGATTTGCTGCCTATTTCCAAAACACTGAATGATATTCTGTAGATGTGTCTATTGCACAATGCCAACCCCAATCTTGTTCTGATTATCTCCCTTGTTATATAAACTGGTTCCTCTGGCTTGTTCCTACATCATATCATTCTCAAGCTACTAAGCCAGGCAAAGTCGAGCTTTTATTGGTCAATTATCATATCAACTCTACCGGCTGTTCATTCGATCCCAGCTTATCACATAACAACAAGAATTTTGGTCCTAGCCTTATATTTTTGACGATCATGAACTGGCGGCTCTATACACTGCTGCAATGTCACTTTCAGCATATCCTAATCGTCTTGCCTTTTTATATAACTGTAAAAAGAGAAAGAAAATAAATACAATATCTTCAGTATAGAGTTGTATATATTAAATGTAAATTCAGTATGTCAAAGACGTGAGGTACCTCTTGACATTCATCTCTTAGGAAAATCATCCGTTTGAAAGAAGGAAAATGTATTACCCTCAATATTTAAGCTTATGTTTTAGAAAGTTATTGTGTGGACAAAAATGGAGATATTTTTTATGTTTCTGGTAAAAACAAGCCATTTTGATAAACAAACTTTAAACGCCAAGCTTAATTCAGAAAAGTTTTTTGATACATTCTCATTGACTTAAAAAACATTGCAGAGAACGCATGACATTCAAGAATTTGTCTGGGACTGGTAACAAAATATTCTAAAATATAGTTCTTTCCCTTTTGCTGCCAACCAATATTTGTAAAGGCTATGCTATAAGTAAGCATCATATTTGTCAATATCTTTCCACCAAGTACTAGACATAAAATAAAATGATATCATTGTGCAGGATATCTTCAGATGAATATTTCCAGACTGGTACTTACTTCATTTGCTGCTGATGCTACATATAATGGTTGTTCTACTTTGTCTCCCAGTAACAGTGCTAAACGTAAATCTTTCTGCTGATGCATCAATGGAAAATGAGGATCATACTTTTGATTTAAAATAGCTGAAAAATAATACAATAGTAAGACAGTTAACTTAGGTTAATATCAATAGTGATTTTGTAAATAATCAGTGTTTTATTCACATTTGTTTCCCTTTTAAACTTGGGATGTAATTTTCATCATGGGTTTCAATTTTGTGGTTTGTAAAAACATTATATATTGATGAAGTTTTTTATATTTGTCATTTTGTGTTTTATAGATTATCCATTGTAGTGAAACGCTATCATATCATCAAAACTTTCTTTAGTTTGTTATACCATTGATAATCTGTTTATTTAAACTAGAGGCTCTCAAGAGCCTGTGTCGCTCACCTGTTAATGTGTTTGCTGATGTCGGCCATCTTTGTTGGTAGGCAGGGTCATTAGACACTCTTTTTAAAAAAAGATACCCTAGTATTATGATTGTGGCCAAGTTTGGTTAAATTTGGCCAAGTAGTTTTAGAAAAGATTTTTATACAAGTTACAAAAATGAGGAAAAGTTGTTTAATATTGACTCTAAAGGGCAATAACTCCTTAGGGGGTCCTCTAACAATTTTGATCATGTTGACTTATTTGTAGATCTTACTTTGCTGAACATTATTGCTGTTTACAGTTTATCTCTATCTATAATAGTATTCAAGATAATAACCAAAAACTGCAAAATTTTCTTAAAATAACCAATTTAAGGGCAGCAACCCAACAACAGGTTGTCTGATTCAACTGAAAATTTGTGAGGGGATATATCTTATTCTGATGGACATTAAAATCTTGAAAGATTTGCCCTAAATGTCTTGGTTTCAAAGATATAAAGCAAAAACTGCATTTTACCACTATGTTCTAATTTTAGCCATGTCGGCCATTTTGTTTGGTAGGCTGGGTCATCGGACACATTTTTTAAACTATAAACCACAATGATAATTGTCGCCAAGTTTGATTAAATTTGGCAAAGTATTTTTAGAGTAGAAGATTTTTAGAAAAGTTACAAAAAATGATGAAAAGTTGTTAAAAATTGACTATAAAGGGCAATAACTCCTTAAGGGGTCGACTGGCAATTTTGGTCATGTTGACTTATTTGTAGGTCTTACTCTGCTGAACATTATTGCTGTTTACAGTTTATCTCTATCTATAATAGTATTCAAGATAATAACCAAAAACTGCAAAATTTCCTTAAAATAACCATTTCAGGGGCAGCAACCCAACAACAGGTTATCCTATTCGTCTGAAAATTTCAGGGCAGATAGATCTTCACCTGATTAACAATTTTACCCCATGTCAGATTTGCTCTAAATGCTTTGGTTTTTGAGTTATAAGCCAAAAACTGCATTTTACCCCTATGTTCTATTTTTAGCCATGGCGGCCATCTTGGTTGGTTTGACGGGTCACGCCACACATTTTTTAAACTAGATATCCCAAGGAGGATTGTGGCCAAGTTTGGTAGAATTTGGCCCAGTAGTTTCAGAGGAGAAGATTTTTGTAAAAGTTTACGGACGACGGACGACGGACGACGGACGCCAAGTGATGAGAAAAGCTCACTTGACCTTTCAGGTCAGGTGAGCTAAAAAGGTAGTGTTAACAACAATCAACATAAAGATATTCTAATACAGAGGCGGACCCCCCCTTTTTGGGAAAAAATTTGGTTGCTTATATAGGGAACCACTGAAGCGTGAGTGGAGCGGCCCTCTTAGGTCAGTCAGTGGGCCCCCACTTATAAAAATTTCTGGATCCGCCACTGTAATATGCAAGAAATACGTATTTCCATGGGTAGTTTCGGGTACTGAGTTTTATGTTAGGATTGAACCATGATATCCACAATTAATGGTACACCATGAACAACATTTAAATTCACAGTTAACTCAGTTAACTATATAATATTTTTATTTTTTTATTGTGATTTCAAAGCAGCGGAGGTATGAAGAATCTGAAAATGCATCACAAGGTATAGCTGACTTATACATGTTATATATGTAGTTCCTGAGGAAAATGTGACTAAAATTTTCAACTTGGCCATCATGTGTAAAATTATACAAGTGTTCGGTAAACAGGAAGTTGTCGAGTGATGAATCTGAAAATGCATCACACAGTATAGCTGACTTATATAAACCCTGAAACCAAATTTCAGAAATCCTGGCATTGAAGTTCCTAAAAAAAATGCGACGAAAATATTCATGGGACGGATGGACGGACAGACAAACAGAGGTAAAACAGTATACCCCCCCTTTTTTCAAAGCGGTGGGGGTATAATTATTGCAATACTCTCACAGTCACATAATTTGCAGTAGTAAATTACTCAAAATAATTTCCAAATTACAATATATATATTGAAACCTTTAACTAGGTTATATACCTTGACTTTTATGTATAACTGTAGGACAGGAAAGAGAACCAAGGGAGAGAACCTCGGCCACATCTTCCTGATCTAAGCCAACTTTCTCTGCCATAGCCATACCCTCAGCTAGACTGGCCATTGTTGTTCCCATTATCATATTTACTATTAACTTCATTCGAGTAGCACCACCAATTTCTGGACCTTCATAATGATACAATATTCAATTAAAAAAACATCTTTCTACAATTTCTCAATTAAATGTACATGAATTGTCATTGTATGGGACAAAGTCATAAACAAATTATTAATGATTTCATCTGCCATCATGAAAATACAATGGTATAAGAACTCAAATCGAATTCCACAATATTGAGGTAATGTTTCATGAAATTACCTGTTCATTGCTTAGAATTAAGGTTTATGACCCCTTCTGTAGCCATTTTTTGTACGAACTTTTCAAACTTCAATAGTATCAAAACTACAGATATAATGAATAAAAGAGATAGGTCATTTTGTACATATACCGAGGGGCAACTTGATACAAAGCATTATTATTTACAGTTTCATTGCATATAATAGAAAAAGAGGACTTGGTGGCAAATAAACCAAGATTTTTATAGAAAATCCACAGCCTATAATACAGAGATGTTTGTTATAAAAATTGAAACATAGATTACTCACTTGCTTTTCTATAATGTGTTAGTGTTTATTTTTTACAAAAAGTTCTAAACAACCTGTAAATTCCAAAACAACTTGTCCTGAGTCACTAAAGTTGAGTGCACCCTAAAAGGTGTACTTGATTTGGTCCATATTTAAATGTGTTTTAACCAATAACTACATTAATAAACTTGTTTTAGGGAAATCAATGCTAGCACTGCATGCAATAATCCTATATCTACCAGTCATCAAATTGCCAAATATGAGAGTAAAAGGATAAAGGCTGTGGATGTTCAGTAAAATTTCAATATATGTTTAGCATTGAATCAACACAAGGGTACATAATTCTTAACTATTTCTTGCTATTTCTTATACATTAGATCTAGTGTCTGGGATACCAAAGTTGATTCTGCTGCAACAATGATTTTTTTGTATTCTTGTTTTTGAAAAAGTGATTCTAATCATTAAACCAGATGCTCCGCATGTCATAGCTTTATACGACCGCAGAGGTCGAACATTGAACAGTTGGGGCAAGTATGGACGCAACATTCAAGCTTGATACAGCTCTGAATTTGGATTGTGATTAAATAGTTGACACAACATAGGTTTCTGACACAGAATGAATGTGGTCTAAGAACTTAAACTTCAAAACTTAAAATTTTTAAATTGGACATTTACCTATTATGGTCCAATATCCAATATCTATATACAAGGTTAGATTCAGCATATCAAAGAACCCCAAGAATTCAATTTTTGATGAAATCAAATAATGTTCAATTTTGGACCATTTAGACCTCAATGTGGACCATTTGATAACCTGGTCCAAATATTAAAAATCTAAACACATGGTTAGATTCAGCATATTGAAAAACCCCACATATTTAATTTTGTTGAAATCAAACAAAAGTTTAATTTTGGACCCCGATTTGAACCAACTTGAAAACTAGGCCCATAATCAAAAATCTATGTACATGTTTAGATTCAGCAAATCAAAGAACCCCAACAATTCAATTTTTGTTAAAATTAAATAAAGATTAATTTTGGACCCCGATTTGGACCAACTTGAAAACTGGGCTCATAATCAAAAATCTATGTACATGTTTAGATTCAGCATATCAAAGAACCCCAACAATTCAATTTTTGTTAAAATCAAATTAAGTTTAATTTTTGACCCTTTGGACCTTAATCTAGACCAATTTAAAAATGGGACCAAAAATTAAGAATCTAAATACATGGTTAGATTTGGCATATCAAAGAACCCCAATAATTCAATTTTTGATGAAATTAAACAAAGTTATTGTGCAAAAACCAAGAAAAATGCTTATTTGGGCCCTTTTTTTGGCCCCTTATTCCTAAACTGTTGGGACCAAAACTCCCAAAATCAATCCCAACCTTCCTTTTGTGGTCATTAACCTTGTGTTTAAATTTCATAGATTTCTATTCACTTATACTAAAGTTATAGTGCGAAAACCAAATGTCTTTGGACGTGGACGACGATGCCAACGTCATACCAATATATGACCAAAATTTTTTTACTTTTTGCAGTCAAATAAAAACTCATACCTCCTATAGTTTTTAAATTTTTATTTTGAGGCAAGCAAAAATAGAAAACAGCAAATGCCTTATGCATATTTAAAATCTTTAGTTGGAACATATATATATAAAGATATCAAGAATGATACAAACAAAGGCAACATAGTTTCAAAATAAAAATAAAATCATGTATTCATGAATCTGATGTTCAGTGGTTGTCGAGTCTTTTTGTGGTTCACAAGTGTTTTCTCGTTTCTCGTATTTTATATAGATTAGACTGTTGGTTTTCCCGTTGGAATGGTTTTACACTAGTAATTTTTGGGGCCCTTATAGCTTGCTGTTCGGTGTGAGCCTAGGCTTCGTGTTAAAGACCATACCTTGACCTATAATGGTTTACATTTATAAATTGTGACTTGGATGGAGAGTTGTCTCATTGGCACTGTCAATAAACTTTGGTTATTTCCTTTTATCCTTTAATTTATAAATTATAGTTTTAAGGCTTCAGGTATATCAATTTAACTAAAGACTATCATTAAGATCAGCTTCAGAAAACAGAACATTTAATAACTGCATACCTACCTAAAAATAAGAATTTCTTTGCTATTGCTTCGAAACATGTGTAACAATCATCAAATAACTTTCTGTCACCAGAAGCCAGGATGATTAACTGTCCTTCTAATGCTGGTACTCTACTCCCCACCACGGGGGCTTCTAAAAATACTCCTCCTCTGGCATTTATAGCCTGTAATAAATAAGCATGCTAAATGTTATTAAACAAAAACTTCATTAACATTCATGTGTTTTCTAATCACTTATATTAGAACTAAATTCTTATTTATAACATTAAAAGTGATTTTATAGATACTGACCAGTATCATTAACAGACAGAAATAATATTTTCAGTAATTCCATGATAGTCGTAAAGTAAAAATACAAAACTGAAGTAAAATAAAAGACAAGTCTCACTATCTTTATATTATGTTAAGTTGGGTAAAAAAAAAGGTATTTCAAATAAATCCATTTCAGAAAAAAAAAGTTATTATTTTCCAAATATCACCAGTAAAATCTCTTACCAATGAGATAATTGAAAATGAATCAATATAGGGATGGATTTACATGAATCAATCATATCACAAAATCCTACAACCAGATGCTCTGCAGGGCACAGCTTTTTACGACCTCAGAGGTCGAACCCTGACCGGTTGGGGCTAGTATGGACACAACATTCAAGCTAGATACAGCAAATAAATATTAATCCTCCCAAAAATAAAAATATTTGAAGAAATTCAGATTTAATTTCTGAAATCTGAAATGAGAAAAATTACCCCCCCCCCCCCCCCCCAAATTGTTTTTTTCACTTCCCCCTTTCTCCCTATTCCAACAATAATGATATCACTTTAAGTTTCTTATGGAGTTTGCAACAATTACTACTCATTTAAATACATTATAAAATATTAAGTATAAAATGTTATACAGTCATGGTTAAAATTAATATTAATTAATAGTAACTTCTAAAAAAATAAATGGGGAATGTGTCCAAAGGGACACCGATGATGCCCCCACTAGCATATATAGCGTTATAAAAGGACAGACATAACTCAAGAACTGTAAAAGTGAAGCTGCCAAAAATTGAACTTCAACTGAGTTTTAGAGGTAATTAGCATTATATACACATTTCATTTAATTTAGTTGAGACAAACTTAAGTTAAGAGAACAGAAACTAAAAATTTCTTCAATTTTTCCATTTGTAAAGGGGCATTACCCTAGAATGGTAATCAAAGTGCTTGTAATCACTGAATGGCAAAGACTGCTTTAATTTATCAGTTGGTAGTAAAGTGAATATTGCATTGTATATTGTATATAGCATTGATTTAAGATGATTCAACTTCTATTTTGGACAAAGAAAGATAACTCCAATTTTCAAAGATTTCATAACGCATTGGTTTTATGTGATTCAACAATTGTTGTGTCCATTTATTAGTGTGATTGGAGATAGATGCATAACAATGTGACAATTATTTCTGTGATTTCATGACTACAACTAACTGAATCTTGATTTTAAACATCACTACCGAGTAGAGAATTTTCTAAAGTTTCAAAATTGTCTAAAATTTTTGCCAATTTGTTTCTCAGTAGAGCCAATTAAAGTCAAATGAAACAAGTGACCGGTGAAAAATAATGTTATTCCAATTCTTACATCATAAACTTAGTCTTCTGTGCATGATTTTATCGTTTTTTTGGCATAAATTTTGTATAATCATCAATTTTTTTTCCATTAGGTCAGAGTTGTGAAAATATGGCAGGTAATTAAAGTTCGTGTTTTAAAGCTGAAGTTTAACAATTGTCACCTGTTTGTCAACAATCAACAATCAAAGAGCTGAATAGCTCTGAGGGGAAAGACGGCCCTTGTTTCTATTTCATTTTTTTGGAGTTGGGGTTTGGGGGGTTTGGGGGGGGTTTGGGGGGGGGGGGGGGAGGGGGGTTTATCTTTTGATAGTCTTCATATAAAGAATGAAAAAAAGAACAGCTAGAACATGTGGAAGGTTGACACTATTGGAATCAATTGTTGTTTAATGTAATTTCGTTTCTTTAGTTTAGGATTCAATTTAGACCAATGGAAGAGATCTGCATCTTCTAAATCTAAACATTCAATTAAAGTTGATAGTTAATTATCTAAAATTCAACTAGTTGAATTCTGTCATTTAACAACAACTACAATTATTTTTGAAATCTTAATAGTGTACGACTGAACTGTAGGCTAGGGACATTTTCCATTTTTTGTGACAGTACTCTTAAAATTTTTAATTTTTTTCTTAAGAAAGTTAGGACTGAAAAATCTATTCAGTTTTAAATTTCCATTGATAAAGTTCCCAGTTATATCTCTCATCAAAGGGATACAGGTACTAATAAAAATAACAATATGATTGATGTAAACTGTGTGAAGCTTGTTTCCAAATCCTACATTTTGAAATGCAACATTTGTAATTTTTTGTAACTATTACAATGATTATGTTGGTACACAAAATTTAGTTTTAATGAAAGACTACTTATCATATACTAAATGTCACATTTTAAGTGTTTATTTTAGTGGATAATTAGCTCATAAATTGAGGTGCTCCTGAATTGGAGGAAGATTCTCAAAACAGAGTTTTACAGAAAAAAATGGAAAAGATCGTTTCTCTCCCCGACCTCATGTAGCCCCTCGGACTTCCTGTTTACTTTGAAGGCCACAGACCACAATTAATTCCTCTATCAGTTCTTTATAACCTTTTGCATCATTAAAAAAATTGCACCATGCACTTTTGTCCAATTTTTTGTGTGTGTAATGTATAGTCCTAGTCCAAATATATATCCAAAATTCAGAAAAATTGTAGCAATCACTTTTACAAATTTAGCCAATACACATCCATACCAAGGGTCCGGAAACGGTCATATATGCCAGTCATGACCGATTTGGAAACTCAGAAGACCGAAATAATTTATTGGGATTTTGGTCTTTTTTTTTTTTTTTACAGAAATAATTTCGGTCATTTCATTACGATCAGGATTTTTCGGTCGCCATTTTGAACTTATTTTCGTTTTCAGGTCATCAAGAAAAATAGATTTGTTTGAGACAAAATAAAATGTTTGCTGATTTGGGTTGTGTTTTAATAAATAGTTATCATTAGTTTGTTGTTTATTCTATAATATAAGTGAAAACAATGAACAGGACTCTGTCGAGTCACAGAGTGGGGTAAGTCTGGGTTGAAGCCACTAGGTTTGTTTACATAGTAATTATCACCATTTGAGGATAGTAATCAATGTCCAGGAAGTTTGAATTCGGCTTGGGTGTCGTTATTGTCTTGATTAAAGCCATAAAGGCGATGTACACAAATCTCACCTGGAAACACCTGTTCAGAAATAAAAACAATATGGCGATTTCCTGTGCATCAAATTTTACGTTTTAACCATTCTGACCTAGATTTTGTCATTTTTTTATTCATTAAAGAAGACAAATGACACTGTTGACTAGAGAATCTTTCTATATTTATCCCAATAAAACATTTATAATCCATTTATAGTCGATCAGCTGATTTGGACACTGTTGGTTAAATATAGATTTATATTTACTGAGTTTGCGCATGAAAACTGGGGATCAACATGGGTTAATTGATAATTATCTTATTTGAGAGATTGATTTTACTGTTAACTTTTCGGTCGGGAATGGTAGTTAAAGATATTAAAAGATTTGCAAAAGTGGTAAAGCATATAGTTTATAGAAATGAAGAATTCAAAAAAAGTTTTAAAAAAGAATTAAAAATAAATAACGTAATTTACATTTGAAGCCATACAGCCTATTTATTAAAAGAAATATCCACTTCCTGAGTGACATCTTCAGCAAGATTAACATCCTTAGTAAGGCACTACAACAGAGAGAGCTATCCTACAGCACTGTCCGACTGCAAGTTGACGGGTTCCTGACTGCCTTATCAGCCGAGTACCTCACTGATGAACCATCTTTTGGGCCACTTCTGTCCCAGTTCATCCTAACAACAAGTGAACAAGAGAACTTCAAAGGTATCGACTTCAGCCGCTCACCAAGAGATGCCACCCTTCCTGACAAAGTTGTCCATCTGGTATCAACTCTTACTGACAACATAAAAGACAGATTTCCAGACTCTAAGATATTTGAGGCCTTTACTATATTTGAACCAGCCTCATTTCCAGTCAACATTTCAGACTTACCCAACTACGGAACCAGTCAACTGTCCACACTGACTAGTCATTACACCAGTTTCGACGAAGACTCCACCTTACAAGAATGGAGTACTATCAAGTATATTATTTTCAACAACTTTAGACATCTGAGCCCTGCTGAGCTACTAACAGAAGTGACTCCAATGAAAGAACAATTCATGAACATTGTGAACTTAATTGAGATCGCCAGTGTCCTACCAGTTTCTAGTGTAGAGTGTGAGCGTGGGTTTTCTAGGCAAAACCTCATCAAGACAAAGCTCCGATGTAAGACCAGCACCGACACTTTAGATCAGCTGATGCGCATAGGATTAGTGGGTGTTCCTGTAAAAGACTTCGACCCAAAACCAGCACTCCGTCAGTGGCAGTCTAACCGTCAAAGACAAGTATACCAAAGTAATAAACAGAATGCCTTCTCAAAGCTTATGAACATTAGATAGACTAATATTAACTCTGTGTACATGTATTTATGTGTTACCGTTGATAGACTGCTAATATCGTGTATTGATTATTTATAGACTGTCATTCGTAGAGTATTACAATGTAATTGGTTTCATTGAATTGTTGTTATTGTTTACAAACTATCATTCAGATAAATTATTTATTTATTTAAAATCATGAATTTTGTTATTAAATTCAATTGTTATCACTATACCAGACTTGAGTTATTTATTCACAGAAAAGTTTCCCCTTTTTGATCCTCATATCGTAAACCAGGTGAATACACATTTATCTTGTTGTGTATTAAGTAATCAATTACACTCATCCAAACAGCAACAACTTGAACAACATAAACGATATATGTACTTACAAAAAGAAACATAACACAGTTTATTAATTGGTTTATATAACTTTATTTCAAAATGATGAAACATGCCGTACGTAATTATTCCTCTTGTAATTTATGCAAATTTATAGGGTTATGCATATGACCTCAGAGATGCAATACACAACAACAAACGTCTCCTCGTGTAGTTTGTACCTCAAATACATCACTGTTACTGATAGTTCAAGGTACAGTTACACTTGTTTGAACTAATATTTCACAGATAAGGTCTTTACTTGTCCTTGTGCAAGACTTGTCACCCTCAGAAACATGCATTTTTGTGCATCATGATATTACATCACAAAAAAAAAAAAATGACCGAAATGACATGGAAAAATTTCCGGATCCTTGATCCATACCCCTATTGACAAGTCAAGAGATGTTCCGAAAAGTGTAAATATTACCTTTTTGCACTTGGCCTAATCACTCATTCCAAATCAAAATAAGTTAAAATACAACATCCAAAAATTTATTTCACCTCTCTTCTTTCATTTCCACCAAAAAAAATCTAAGAAATGAGTGAGGAAGGGAAAGAAAAAAAATTAAGGAAAAATACACTCTAATTAAAAGGAACTATATTCGTGGACAACGAAAAGCGGGGTCATTCATTGTGGTCTTGGGCCTATTAGGGGCCTAAAACTTGACCAATTCTAATAAAACTTGGCATGATTCAAGCTTAGTATATTATAAAACAGTTTACAAAGTTTCAAAGCCATATGATACCAAATAAAAAAAATGTGGCATTTTTTATATCTGAACTTTAGGTGCTGAATTGTGGCGTTGAATTAGAACAATTTCAACTATCAAATTTGAGCTTCTAAAAACCAAAAGATACCAAAACTAACACTTTTTAATGTCTCTATGTATAAGTTAACATCTATGTAAAGCAACAGAAAGCATACTTCATGTATCAGACTTATGAAAAATGGCCAGAAGTTAATTTTATATGAGCCTGTGCCAAAAAATAGAGGTTTTCAAATAAAGTGAGGCCTTATATAAAATGTAATATTTTTCACTTACCACAATTTTCTGAAGTTGTTAAGGTATCAAAAAAACTTTAACATGTTATAAATGTACTTTCAATGGAAATATAAGTTTCAAATAGCATAACACATGTGGATAAAATGGTCTTTAGCATTGTCATGCTTAAAAAAACAGGTTGTCAATTTAGGCCGTCCCCACATTTGCATATTAAAAAGCATATAAATGATATGGGAGATGGAAATATGCTTCTTTTTGCTTAAATCTGTGCTTAGATATGATAAAACATGGAGCCTGGATGTAACAAGACTGTCACTTTCAACTATATATGTAGACAGTATGGTCTGATGCAAAGTTTATTAACTTTACTGTTTAAAACCTGAATGAAATTTCAGCCTCAAAAGGTCAATATTTTAACCACTAGCTATCCAAAAGAAGAAAGTAATGGTATTCTGTGAAACAGAAATGGTTAAGCAACCAGTAATAAGTGTTTTTTATATAGATTCAGTGCAATCTGTTTAGGAATACAACTTTTAAGTGCATAGAACTTCACATTTCACCTGCTGGGTATAGTGACCGTTAGACTTAGACTATTAAAACAGCCCATTTTGCACTCTTTTTATGTTTTTATCTACTTTTTTTTGTGTTCAGAGTTCACAAATAAGTTAAACAACTGAAATAAATACCACAAACACAAATAGATATCAGAAAAAACCTGTCAGAGACAAATTAAGCATGCTGTTTTTGAAAAAAATATTGAAAAAAGTGAAAAAGCTACATTTTGGGCATTTAACCTGAAAAGTGACTTTTTCAAAAAAATTCTATCAAATGATAGTGAAAATCATTTCTTCTCATGTAGTTTGACAAATTAATACCAATAGATCATTCAGAGAAGATGCCAAAGTAAAAATTCAAAATTTGCTGAAATGCACCTCTTAGGCCACAGACCACAATTAATTCCTCTATCAGTTCTTTATAACCTTTTGCATCATTAAAAAAATTGCACCATGCACTTTTGTCCAATTTTTTGTGTGTGTAATGTATAGTCCTAGTCCAAATATATATCCAAAATTCAGAAAAATTGTAGCAATCACTTTTACAAATTTAGCCAATACACATCCATACCCCTATTGACAAGTCAAGAGATGTTCCGAAAAGTGTAAATATTACCTTTTTGCACTTGGCCTAATCACTCATTCCAAATCAAAATAAGTTAAAATACAACATCCAAAAATTTATTTCACCTCTCTTCTTTCATTTCCACCAAAAAAAATCTAAGAAATGAGTGAGGAAGGGAAAGAAAAAAAATTAAGGAAAAATACACTCTAATTAAAAGGAACTATATTCGTGGACAACGAAAAGCGGGGTCATTAATTGTGGTCTTGGGCCTGAAAGTTGTTGACCTACAAATTAAAGTATTGCATGTTGATGTTTAAATCATCTACAGCAAACATCATTATGTTTAAGTTCAACAAATACTATTTTTTAATAAGTGCACAATCTTTGAGAATGATTTAAATAACCAGTGAAGGATATCCCTGCTTATGCGTAGTGTGGCATTCCAACAATGACGTCACTATAAAATAGAATGTAGGTTGGATATATTTAGAATATCTCGTCATACTGATTTTTCCGGATTGTAAAAGAAACATAAATAGTGTAAAGGAGAGCTCGATATACGATAATTTCAAGATAAACAGAAGGGAAATGTGTAAAAAAGTGTTTAAAGTCAATTTATTCATTTGTGTCTCCCCATCTCATCATTCTTAGTAAGATTTGTTGGGGGATTTTCCACACTATAAAAACAAAATGAAAGATGTGAGGGAATGTCACTCTGGTCAACCCCATTGGGGATTGACGGCTTCAAGCCGTCTTCCCCAAAAAAGCATGGATATTGAGCACGTGTTTAACATGTACAATCAGATAATAGTTTATTTTAAAGATATCCTTGCATATTGCAATCACCGGTTTTTATGAGACAGGTCACACTGAGGTCACTTTGCATACAGAAAATATGTTGTTGAATTGCTTCCTGGAAGGAAGCAATTAAAATAAAGTCAACTTCTTCTAAATATGAACAAATTAAAGAATTTTCTTCAGAAAAAGGTATATGTACATAAGTTTTATAATGAAAACTATCCATTGAGTTATAAAAAAAACATGCATTATTTTTTTTTAATTTGAGGTTTGTTACGACTTTAAGTTGTAAACTTCTTTTTACTCTTACCCAACACTTGCTATAACCATATTATATTTATCATTTTATTGTATAAACATTTTATTTGTCACTCACTTCAGCAACATCTTGCATTGTGTCTTCGTCTATCGTTGACATTTCAATGTAACATTTTCCCTTGGTTATTCCTTGTAATACACCAAAATTACCAAATACTAACTGGAAAATAAATCAAAATTATATAACACCTAGCTAAAAAGAGTAAAAGATTTATATAAAATGAAATACATTATGTTTTTATATGTAAGTATGCTCCTGTAATTCAGTGGTTTTCGTTTGTTTATGTGTTACATATTTGTTTTTCGTTCATTTTTTTACATAAATAAGGCCGTTTGTTGTCTCATTTGAATTGTTTCAAATTGTCTTATCGGGGCCTTTTATAGCCGACTATGCAGTATGGGCTTTGCTCATTGTTGAAGGCCGTACAGTGACCTATAGTTGTTAATGTCTGTTTCATTTTGATCTTTTGTGGATAGTTGTCTCATTGGCAATCATACCACATCTTCTTTTTTATATTCATATATTATTCAAGTCTGCCGACTTTAAAGTATGGGTTTTTCTCATTGTTGAAGTCGGTACAGTTGTCTATAATTGCTTACATCCAATTCATTTGAACTTTGGTGGAGAGTTGTCTCATTGGAAATCACACCACATCTCCTTATTTTTATACTTAATTTACCACATGGCACTTTTTGACTGGACCAGTTTTCTACAGCAGTTAGTCAGATCTCCTGACCAGTTAAACAGTTAGATTTGATAAAACAAATAGCAATTGGGTCAATTATTTTGAATGAACTGCAATAGGTGAATACAACACTAGTTTTCAATAACAGATGAGATTGTGAAAAAAAGTCTGTCCTCATGACCATACAATTTCTAGGAAGAAAACCCTTTAACATACATTTTTTTCTGTCTCATTTGTATTTTAGGGTGCTTAGCAAACCTACATACACTTTTATTTATTAGCAGATAAAATACAACAGATTTTTTTAAAATTCTGTTAATTACTGTAATTTCAGAAAAATTCTGTTTTATTCATATATCAAATTTTACGTGAATTTATAAATATTGTGTTTACAACACTGTTGCATTTTTGGCAATAATTTCTAAATTTACAGTATTGTATATAAGACTAATTTGACTATCTGAATGGTTTTATTAGTGTCTACTGATTGGAGATGTTATTTTAGTGCATTGATCAAATGATGTTAGTCTGATCAATCAATATATATATATGTATATATAACCTGTCAAGACAAACAAGCATTTGTTCTCACCTGTACATTAACACCTATTATTATATACATGCTATTGATTTATAGAAAAATTACCATTGTATAACATTCTAGTACTGTCAATTCAGAAATAATTGCAAGCTGGTTTTTTTAATCATTTTGAATTTACAGAAAGCTCACATGTGAAATAACTTGTTTATTTTTACCCTAAAATTTGCCTGCCTTTTTTGACTGATCCACAATAGACTTTCAACTGAATATTTTCACATTGATATTAAAATCTAATTGATTTAGTGTGGTACTAATCAACAATTCATAGTCAAGCTTCATTTCAAACATGTTCTTGCTTCAAGTTAATGCAAAATCTGCAGTTTTACTGAAATAAATTCAATTTATCAATATGATTATTTTCCAAATTATATGTTCTACTTGTACATTGAAACTCAAGCCTCATCTTATCCTTCTACAAAACAAAAATCTATTGATATGTGTTGAGAGAGAATGAGATTTATGTATAAAGGTGCTATTATATAATTATTTAATACACACATCTTTAACTGCTGTAGAATCTGATACACAGGCAAACGTCATGTCACAAGCCTGTACAACTTCTGCTGGGTTATTTCCCTTGAATGCCCCTGCTGATATAAATTCTTTACACTGAAAATACATAAGAACATTTCTTTAGCATTTATGTACAGGCTGAAACACTAAATCAACTGTAAAATGTTGGGTTTTTTTTAATTTATGAACGCTATTTTTTGCAACTGACTAGGTACAAGCACTTCAAAAATTACAATTGAGGGTTGAACTCAGTTTTACAGTGTCAAACGTGTCACTCATAGTGGAGAATAAAAAGTTTTAAACTGTATCTGGCTTCATAAAGTGATCAATCACACTATTATTTCTGGAAAATATCTGAAACTAAATTGCAACATAATGAAAATGATTGTATCTATCCAGGAATAATGTAAAGACTAGCATTTTCAAATTTACCCTAGTATTATTAGACACAAAAGAGAACACCCCATAGTCTTAAATAAATGATTGTTTTATACTTGTTATAAGGTTGGAACTGGCTTTCAGTAACTGTGAGTAATTTCAGATAGAAACTTTCTGAAGTCCTTTTTGTTAGTTGTTTTTGTGTGTTATGGTTTGATCTGATGTGTTAAGCCTTTACCAACTCAGTTTTAATGTTTGTTCATTAAAATTAGATTTTCACCACTGGTTAGGTAAGGGGGAGATTAGAACCAACAAAAATGTTGAACCCATATTTTTTTGTATGTGCATGTCCCAAGTCAGAAGCATACAATTCAGTGGTTTTCTATTCAACATAATAATAAATGTGATGCCTTATAGTGGAGTTTCTCTTGAAAATACTTGCAGGAACATCACTTATAACTGTAACATATATATACTTTAGATGATCTAATAGTTTCTTTGATTCCAAGTTTCAAAAGGTTGCAGGGATTTCATTTCTGAACTTTATAACCAGACTAGTTATTGTAGATCCAAATTGTAAAGACATGCATACAAGCACGATCTGACTATGTTATTCTAGCAGTTATCTGGAAGTGTGATTATCTGGAAGTGTGAAACAAGACTAACACCTAGCATTAACTCTTTCTAACAAAAACAAGTTATTTTAGTTAACAACGTCATCTACTTGCTGAACTGCTAATCATTTAAATAATCAACATGTTTCTTCATAATAATATAATGATGACAAAACATAAATGGCCACTTGGCAAATAAGTATCAGCCTTTCATTTCTATTCTCATTTCAATACTTTGGAAGAAAAAAGAACATTCAGTTGCACAGATATACAATTATCTCTTTGTTCTAAGAAATGAGATTTATGGATTGAACTATAAAATATGGGAGCTCTATAACCAACCTTCTCTATTGCTTAATTATTAATGATTATCACATCTGATAGTACACCTGGGTTTCTACTGCTTTACTTAGACAAAGACAATCCATATATTTACTTAGATCATTTAACTATTGATTTTTGCTGGGAAAGTAAACAAAACAATATTGAAGTATTGATTGTATCACTCCTGACATCCCTAATACACAGAATGGACTAACCCATTCAGCATCAGGACCAGATTATTTTTAAACATGGCTTCTTACATTGATGTTAGCTTCAAATACAAAATACTTATGGTAAGCATGTTTTGTCTCATTTTAATTTGTTGCATCAGATTTCTTATAACAATTCAAAATTTCAAGAGTTTTTATAACATATTTATTACTGTATAATTATCAGTGTAGTAAGTAATTCACTGGCATTTTACTATCTAAACACAGACAACATCACATGTTTTTTTAATTATTTGCAGCAAAAAGAGGATTTTTCTGATCATTAAATCTACATACATATTTTCATAATCATAATACTTAATACAATGTTAGACAGACGTTAAATGTGTTATGTGTTCCACTTTTCTAAAATGTCTACAACACCCCCCTTTTAATTTCTACATAAAAAAAATCAGCTGAAATGGGGACATTTATCAACCTGAAGGTACATGTACGAATCTGAGACGAACTCAATTTGAGGCAACAAATTCTCCAATTTTTTTATTTTTTATTTTGTGAAGCAGTATTTTTAAATTGAAGAAGCTGTAAACAAGTGACAATTGATTGAAGGTCAACAAATATGTACATGTAGAGCTTCACATAATTTAGTTCTTGCTTCAATGATGCTCTGACCTAAACATGTATATAATCTACATGTACTTAATATTCTTATATATCTATACCGGTATACATTTACAGACATCATGACCTAATTTAACTACTGATATAAACTTGTAATGTATGGTACTTGTGCCTTGAGGCTAGTCTTTATACAGACATATCCTTTACATTAGCTCTACAAAATTATTAATCTTAGTTGAATATGTATGCAGTTTATCTATTCTTTCAGTAAAAAAATATTGTATTTTTTTTTTAAATTAAACTTGCAATTAAAAATTCTTATCAGTCAAAAACATTTGTTCAGTTTTAGTGATTTTTTTCTCCCCACAAAATAAAAATGCCAACAAAATTCCTGCACAGTTTACACTTTTCTAAGCTAGTTCTCCTCACATAAATTGTTAATCCAAGGTTGGTCTTAGTGATGAAAAGAATGTGAAACATTAAGATGGCTAACTTTTACTTCATGATTTAATGTGTATCATTGCATACATGTAAGTTTCTATGTAATCAAGTATGTTACAAATACTCTTATCAGATCATATCAAACTAATGGATATCTTAGAATATTTCATTAATATAAAAACATCAGGAGTGAATGATATGCCTATTGATGGTCACCGATTTCAAAGGGTTGTATAACTTGACCCAATAATGACCCTAATCACTTATCTATATCCACAACTATTACACCTTTTGTTTTCTAACAAACAAAGTCACATGACATCAGTAGAAATCATGTGACTTGTACAAAAGATGTGAGAGGCTGCCATATGTCAACAGTGCTTTAGATTAGGTAGGAGATTTTAATATATGACATTAACTATATCTAGTTTAGTGAAGAGTTTACACTTATAAATACATTTTAATTCACATACATGAAACATAGAAAGCAAGATAATTATTGAGCGTGTTGCAGCATTTTATATTCAGTTTTAGTAAAGGTAAGCTTTATGTGGCACACTTTTCCAATAAGTAAAATACATTTTACAAAAATTCTTGAATAGAGTATTATCTCCCAAATTTTTAAAGCATCCTAGCACAGTGTTCTCCCCAGGATTTTTGGATAGCGCTGTGGTAAGCGCGTGATTTTCGACAATTCTCAGTAACTTTGTCGCGGCGCGCGGTTGGTTTGTAATTGATTTGTTATGTGTTTTTCTTATATAATGCTATTGATATTTTCTCTTGTAATGATGTCCTCATCATGCTCATGGAAGTTACCCTTTTGTTTGCTAATGTTATTGTCTGGATATAGACATGATAGAAGAAAAGTCTTTTTGTCTCCATTGTAAATACATATAATCCTCATATTATCTGTCTATAAAACCCAAGGAGAAGTCTTTTCCATGGTGGGTCTATACCAGACTGCCTACTGCCTAGATGTGAAGATTTCTTATCACTAACAGGTGATGTTGCAGAACATGTAGGACCAACAATAAAGTCATTGTCAGCTTCTGTGAGAAAGTTTTCAATGACAAGATTGGTATTTTTTACATTTACTTTTATTAACATTTCTAGCAAAGTACAACTTTTCAATAAAAATGAGTATAGTATTTCAAAGGAAGAAATGAAATTGCCCTTTTAATAATATTCAAATCTTATCAAAGACTTGCTTAAAAAAAAGGCTAAAATATTCCAATTATGAATATGAAAGAAATCCTTTAAAAATATTTTATAGAGATTTTTTTATTTCAAAGGTGAATTACCAATCAAATACATTATGTATGCCAATTGAAACAACTACCACCTTTAAAGGTTTTGTTTGATAATTTTATAAACATTTGAATACATGCCACCAGATAAGTTTGTCAAGATTTGACAATACTTCTTTTAGGTCTTTCCCTCCCAAATTATCTCCCTTACTGGCTGACATAACTTCCTGTTTACACCTGTCTTTTTTTAGCATTAAATACTATTCCTTATCCAAGCCATCCTCTGTTTACATTAAATTTAAAGCAATATTTAATTAAGATATATTGATGATTGGTTGACAAATATCGATATTTTATATATATTTACACAAAATTTTCGTTTTGTTTTATTCCCTTATCCATTTGAAAAAGAGCCATGTATGGTCAAGTAATCGTAAAATACGGGCTTGTAATGAATCCCTTGATAACAGGGATGCTTCTTTCAAGCAATACAGGTTCGACAGTTCGGTTGTAAACGCAAAAAAAGTAATGATATAATCGTAGATGGTTCAAAAAATGGTCGAGACAACGTTGTCAGAGAAGGGGGTAAAACTTCCCTTATATAATTTAGAAATGAACTTTTCAGCACCCGAGACATGTATTATATGTCTCTGTTAGCACTGTCCATTCCTTTCATACGTTTCGGCATCTTTATAAAGCGAAAAAATGTAGCAGTGTTCTGTTAACCTTACGACGTTTAACTTGGCTTCACCCAAGCTGGACATCGAGAAAGTGAATTTCTCAAGTCTAGTATCAGCTTGGGGTTTGTTTTTCTAATCATATCCTCTTAATTGTTTTCAAAAGGTAAAATTCATTACTGTAGAATTGCTGATTAAACAGGTATTAGTTCGATTGGGTGATAATTAATACTTCAAAGACTAGCTCATTGAAGCCAATTTGATCGTTGTTAAAATCAGTGTTTGTTCAAAGTTCGTTAAACAAGTTTGTGAATGTCGTTGGGAAATGCGGTCAATTTATTTCTTCTCATTTCATTCATATATGCCTCTATATATTCATTAAATAGATGTCAATGTTGAAATCTTTGTTTATTTTGATCTCTCAACGACGCCATTTTGTAAAATTTATTAGACTGGTCCCGCGGAGTTACTTTAATACAACGGAAATAATTCTTTCAAAAATCGTTAACCAGTCAATCACGTGATCCGAAAAGAAAAATAAGCGGGAAATTTTAAAAAATACGAAAAAAAATATAGCGACGCGGTCAGTGCAATAGGACAGCGGGAAATTGAAATAGCGCTGAAAATCGCGGCGCTAAAACGGCCTGGGGAGAACACTGTTACAAATACTCTTATCAGATCATATCAAACTAATGGATATCTTAGAATATTTCATTAATATAAAAACATCAGGAGTGAATGATATGCCTATTGATGGTCACCGATTTCAAAGGGTTGTATAACTTGACCCAATAATGACCCTAATCACTTATCTATATCCACAACTATTACACCTTTTGTTTTCTAACAAACAAAGTCACATGACATCAGTAGAAATCATGTGACTTGTACAAAAGATGTGAGAGGCTGCCATATGTCAACAGTGCTTTAGATTAGGTAGGAGATTTTAATATATGACATTAACTATATCTAGTTTAGTGAAGAGTTTACACTTATAAATACATTTTAATTCACATACATGAAACATAGAAAGCAAGATAATTATTGAGCGTGTTTGCAGCATTTTATATTCAGTTTTAGTAAAGGTAAGCTTTATGTGGCACACTTTTCCAATAAGTAAAATACATTTTACAAAAATTCTTGAATAGAGTATTATCTCCCAAATTTTTAAAGCATCCTAGCACAGAGGAACTTATTTTTGAAAAAAGCCATTTCAATTTCCCAGCTGAATATAATAGTTAGTTTTTTTTGTAAGTTTTTTTTACAAAAAAAACATTTTTAGGCATGTGAAAATTTATTTTTCCAATTTCTACGATATTTCTGTAACATGTAAACAAGTATTGTTAAAAGCAACAAAAGAAAATGTGTGCAATTTGTCATTGAAAAGAAAGGGGTTCAAAAAGAAATCTTTCCTACAAGTATTTGAGTACATTTATTCTTATAAATTAATTGTTAATCTATTGATATGGTCAATTTTATTCCATATTTACTTTTGAAACCTAGAATCCAAAGTCCTTTTAAGGACCTTGACAAAGCTTATACTTCCTGTAACGTGTTAATTACCAAATGACATGGACATCCGATAGATTTAACATGTGTAGACAATTCTAGTACACTAGTCGTTAAAACCAAAACAGGAATATAATTAAACATCATTTTTTAATATATCCTGACTAGCTGAACATAAACATGTCCTTTTTCCTTTGTCTATAAATATACATATATATATGTGTAAAATTATTTCTAGATATGAAAATAATGGCAACTAATTAGTGCTGGTAACAAAAAATACATAAAAAGTTTATTTTCTAATAAATTTCTTTTATCTTAATTAGAAAGTTTACAACTGAACCTAGTTTGATCCTGTTGAGAATATAAGCACTAAATAACTAACCTCCTCCAATGTAATAAGTTAACCAGCATGCTGAATAATTAATGAGACAAATTAAACTAATTACACCCCAGTTTGTGACCTCAATATCATATGCCAAAGATCCAAGATCCCATATTAGAGCCATAGTTGAAATCAATAACATTTATTGAACTAAAATTGTAGCATCAATTATGAACATTTTCCTATTAGAAGAATCATTGAATTTATTAGTATTTCTTGTAATATCCAGACAGAACCTTAAAAACATGATTTCTAGGCTATTTTGGGAAGGATCATTTGATAAATGTCTAGTTTAATAATCGTAAATAAGTTTCGTCTATTTTTTCTGCTTGTGATATTGTTTTGAATTTAGTGCTATTTTTGGTAAGCAGTTTTGTAATTTTCAGTAATTTAATTTCCTCTAGATCTAATACACAGGACTGACCAAAAATATGTTTATATCACACCCACTCATTCATATTCTATTCCATTATCACATTTGAAATTTTTCTAACAATTCAAACATTTCTTATTGAATCAAAATTTTGCAGAATATGCATTTAAGTTCATCAATATCTCTTACAAATTGTAAAATATTTTGAGAAAAAATACACTTATGTTATCATTTTCCTGGTACACTTTTTAAACTCTCTCATCATTTTATAAAATGTTGACCCAACAATAGATTTTCAAATACAATTACAGGAAAAGATCAAATGCCAACATCCTGTTTCAAGTTCATGGCAAATTATATCCTTCACCTTTCACCCTTTCTATGCAGCATGCTGAAATATTTCCTCTATAAATAATTTTAATATGGAAACAAATTTTGTCCAATTTTTTTCAAATTTCCTATAAAACATCTCTAATTTTTAATAACAACAAGTAAATATCAAATGGTTATTTGTCTGCAATTGATTTCTGAGATTTTTAGCATGTAGTCTGCTGTTATTTTTTCTGACATATTAGTCATCAGTAAAACACGTACCATTCTAATGAAATGTTTGTAAAATCATGCCATTGTCTATTATCTAACTCAAAAGAAAATTTGATTATGTAATTCTAGAAAACAGAACCTATTGAAAGCTACAGAGTTTGACTGGAAGCTAATTAGATGAGTTTCTACATAATGTAACATCCATTTATAATCAACTTGATTTTAAAATAATTCAATCCTTTAAAGACTCTACATTCTGAAATTTTGGCGTACATGTATAAAAACCTTCTAATAATACATGTAAGATATGCCAATTAGATATTAATGATTCAGAGTTCAACATGTAGAGTAATGACAATTCATTCTCGACTTCTCTACCCTTGGGGCCATTAAACATTTGACTTATAGTATACACTACTCTATGTCTATTGTAGAAGATGGAATGTTTGACCTCTAAATGTCTTTGGTTGGTTTATTTTAAAATGTCATTGGATTGCATTGATGTATTCCTACTTATTTAGATCATGCACAAGTTCATTGCCAGTGCAATGACTGTTCTACCTCTACAGAAGGTTACCGTTAACTACAGCTGCACCGATGAGGCTTCACAAGGGAACATTATATATATTTTCTTCTAAAACACTTTAAAAGAAGTTTGATTTTTTGATAAATGAAATAATAAATAGCCCACAGTACATGTAACACCAATGCAGTACATGGACAATATTTATTATCATGACAATATCCCACACGATTTGACCTTTGATGTTTACAAGCAGTTGATATAAAGAGATAATAATATATCAACAAGTGGCCTGTAGTTCATTAACATTTGTACATTGGTACATATACCTACCTGTTCTTAATCTAACAAATTACAAAATACACTTTACTGACACATGTCAGCTACTGGACTGTCACTCCTTATGTTGTTTTTTTGATTACTTGAAATTCATAGGGAGTATCTAATTTTGAGAGGTAAAATTTGATTGTTTGTGGTGGGAGAAGATAAGAATTTTCTGTTGTGACTGGAAAATACAAATATTTAGAAACTAATAATCTTTCCAGAGCAAAACCTCTACTGGAGCATTCTGTAATAATGAACAAATACCAACAAAAATCCCTATAAACTCATGTTTAACTAAACAGGCATGTTTCTTTTTTCCAGCACCCAATAATTAGACACAAACAACTAATATCAGGTGTAATATTATATCTGATAATTACGTCTCTAGTGTTACTAGTATTTTTATATAAACTATGATATACTAACATGCAGTAAGTATGTGTCACCTTTACATAAATATAAACTATGATATATTAACATGCAGTAAGTATGTATCACCTTTACAAATAAACCTTTGATCTAAATCTTAATACACACTTTGAGCTCCTACTCTTCATCAAATGATAATTTCACTGATATTGAAACAATTTTGTAAATAAGAGATTTAGAAACTAAATACCACAAAATACACGACTATTTTTTTTAAAAAGAATTGAAGTGGCAGGATATAATCTTCTTCATTCTGATAGGAAACATTTGTTTATGATATAAAGGTTTAGAGGGAGACTTATGATCAGTTGAACCCCACTCCTTCCCATTGGAGCAACAAGAAGAAATTATTGGTGTTATCTTTGTCTCCTCTGCTCACGTGTTGAAACTCTTCACAATTTTTCTAATATATAAATAATCATTAGTGTTAATAAATATTTTTCAAGGGGCAGAGGATTATTGAAAATCTTTTCAAATGACATTATTGCCCATCACATCTCCTCTACACCTGTCTGGGTTTGCTAAATCAATACCCCCTCCCCCCTTCCAATTAATAAACATCTAAAACACATTTACCATTTTGAAACTTATGTAAATGGCAATCAATTTTTACCTATTTTACATATAGACTTTGTCAGCCCATAAATCCCTCGACTATATTATTGATTTCATGTTTTTAATTTGATAAAGAATACTCTAATAATGATGATTAAAAAAATATACCCAGTGAAAAGATAAAAGAGAACTATCAATGCAACAACAACTCCATTTCTAAAATGAGAATTAACAAAGAATGACATTTGTAATGTGTATGTTATTTGTGCTGCTTTGTTCAATAAAAACAAGAAGATATGGTATGATTGCCAATGAGGCAGCAACCTATCAGAAACCAAATGACATGTAGGTTACAACTATAGTTCACCACACTACATTCGACAATGAGCAAAACATAATACAATTTAAATGAGAAAACCAACGTCCTGATTTATGACAAAACAAATTGCTAAAACACAATTGTTTTATTTTGCAGGTACCCTGACATTGAATATGTAGCTTGAAACAACAAAGGCACTCAGTGCTCGTGAAAAAGATGGGGATGAAAACACCATGGCAACTGCTGTCTGCTGGTGTTGTCTTGGTACTCTTTACAACAAGTGTCCAATGTTGTCCATCAGTCTGTCAATGTACAACGGAAAATTTTCAGACGTCAGTGGATTGTTCCAGAAAAAATCTGCTCACTATTCCAGCCACAATTCCATATAATACTACAGAACTAGATTTAAGTCATAATTATGTACAAGACTTGACCTATGTCTTTCAAAATCAAAACAACAATTCAGAATTTCTAGGTCTGGAGAATTTAGAAATTTTAAAACTGTCTAATAATTCCATATCATCAATCACAGAATCTGTGTTCACAAAACTTTCAATGCTACGTGAACTTGACCTTTCAGACAACAATATTGAAGAGATGAATGACAAAACATTCAAAGAACTTCAGAATCTGACTCATTTAAATCTTAGCGGGAATAAAAACCTGGATTTAACAAACAACACATTCCGCACACTTAATTCATTGGTTTATTTGGATCTCAGTAATACAGACATTTCTACTGACAATTTATGGATCCCACCTACAGTCAAAATCTTACATCTTACTGGAAACAACTGGGACAGTTTCAATACTTCAACCATCTACAACTTACAAGATATACAATTTTTGGATCTATCTAGAAATAATCTAATGGATATTGAACTCCCACCTTTACCTAGTCTTCAAATTCTCAACATTAGCCAAAACAACATACATAACTTGTCTAGCAATGCTTTCAGTGCTTTGTCATCTCTTCATACCCTCATTCTGGATAGAAACCCATTCTCCGAAATAACTTTGCCAGTTTTTCAACAGTTGTCTCAACTTCAATATCTGTCTGTGTCTCACATGGACAATTTAGTATACCTGAACAGGGAGGCCTTCAGAGGACTGCACAGTCTCACAACATTACAAATGTCAGATAACCACAAGTTGGAATACATTCACGTCACATTGTTTGCTGATCTAGTCAACGTCAAGATGATCAACATAAGCTATAACAATATTACAGCACTGCATCCGGTAACATTCAGTACCATGACTAATGTTACAACTGACATACAGGGTAATCATCTTCCGTGTGACTGTAGTATTACATGGATCATCGAACAGGACAAACCTAGTCCAAACGTCATCAATAGTCAGGACATTTCTTGCTACGAAAATGATCAAAGGGTTCAGTTATCCAAGCTTAATCTGGAAGAACTTCAAGATCACTGTGGAGAAATTACTGTCTTGGCAAATGAAACTGAATATCAAAGCCCTATTGGAGCATCAGTAATACTACACTGTGAATGGACAGGGAACCCAGCTCCACTCATTTCCTGGGTAACTCCACGGGGTAACATGTTTATATATTATCCTAGTCATTCCTTAGTGTGGGAGTCACACCCTACCATAGAGGATGTAAAAGAGAATGGATTATTCCACATGGATCACACATGGCACAATACTAACTCTTACCATTCAGAATTAGTGGGAAACGCAGATCGCATTCTTGTGTTGAATAACGGTGATCTGTTTATAGACTATATGCTGAGATCAGATACAGGAGTTTATGAATGCATTGTGGAAAATTCAAGAAATAAGACTTCCATTGGAATGAATCTACTTATTGATACAAGCATTCTAACAGAAATTAAAATATGGAGCTTTCTTATAGGGCTGGCCTGTGCTGCATCATTTTTTACGTTGAATTTGATCTATTGTATCATTTCTGCTATAGTTAGAAGGTGCATCAACCAAAGAAGACGAGATGCTATTGTTAAACTTGTGGAGAATATGGATCAGTACAAAAGTGCTCAACTTGCGAGACTCAAGGAGAACTATTATTCACAACTTAATCGTATTCGTGATGGGTATCATAATCAGCTGGAGAGGATTAGAGACAATTACACATCACAAGCAGTGCGTTTCAAGGAAGGGGCTAGCCAGCGTAGGGAGTGGGCCTCCAACAAACTTGATACAATACGTGATAACTACAACAGTCAGGTGACACGACTGAAAGATAACAGTGCTCAAAAACTAGAACATTTGCGAGATACATACAACAATCAACTGTTCAAAATTCGTGACTATGGTTCATCCCAGATGGCTCGTGTTCACAAGAAATATAAAATCAAACAGCGACATGTTTTAAAGCTACTTGAAACAATGAACTTTGACAATTGCCGTATGATTATTGATTCTGAATGTGTTCGAACAGAATCAATGATATTTGAAACCAATCTTATTCACCCTGACCTCAACCTAATTACTCCCTCAGATAGTGATACTGAGTACCAAACCGCAAGTTCAACTAATGAAACACCAACAAATAGCCAATTGGACCTCCACAGAACAGAGTATATAAATGTCCTTGATCCGAGTTCAGAAACTAGTCAACATGTGGATATAGACCTCCATCAAACAATGGGAGATAACTCTAGTCAGTCAAGGGGAGATAACTTGATCGAAATAAATGAAGAAAATTCTAGTCAAATGAAAGAAAGTGATTTCGATGATAATATTATTGAGGAAATGTATAACAGCTGTAATGAACTTGATCAAATGTTGGAACAAATCCAATTAATTGATGAAAGTGAAGAGGAATCAGACAACAAAAGTAATTCTGAAAACATTGAAACATGTGTCTAAACTGCTTCAGGATTTTTTGTTTTGTTTTGTGAAGCAAAAGTGTTAAATTAGTTGTCTTGGAATTGTTATAAATTTTCAAATGAGAGTCATTTCACTAGATAAAATCAATTTTCATTTATTGAATTAAATATTTTAAACAATGAAAGAAAGATTGTGCAATGGTGTGGATCAGTTGGGAATCGGAATAAAGTATTAGTCAGCGTATTTAAATTAATTTAGAATGTCAAAAATTAGTTCATAGCATTATGTTGTATATTTTTTCTTATTAATTAGTTTTGCACTATTGTGTAGAATAGAAATCATAATTTTCCCTTCATTTCCCCAATATTCATGGCTCTTTGTTTTTTTCATTTTTAAAATATAAAAAAAATCTCCCAGCAATATTTTGTTGTTTAATATTTTACAAACAACTAGAGTCCTATGTTAAAAGTTTGTATGTGTGAATGTATTGTCTTACAGATGTTATTAATTGTTCTACATGTGTAATAAAATGTTATTCATTATTTCTCTTAATTCAATTGAATATCAAGTTACTCTTCCATCATACAATGAATTCATTCCAAACCTTTAAAATACATTGACATATCTTGTTGTGGAGAAAATAAAGAATCAGATCTACTTTAACTGTGACATCAAAGTTCTGTGACTGAATTAAAGTAACTATACCTTATTTTTAGCCTGGAAATTTAGTATTCAAATTGTATTTGAGAAAGTCATGTGGATTATAAGGTACACATTTTACTCTGCTTTCAAAATCTTTCTGTTTAAACGCCCCCTGGCTTTTCAATACAATATAGTAGTGATACTCCAAAGAGCATGTATAGTAGAGGAAAGAATAAAGAAGAACTAAAACTGGAAATCACATCATATCAGATTCCACCCTGAACTTGTTAATTATTGTCAAAAAGATGAACACAAACCACATGCAAATACACATATATGTATATAAATATGAGAATGTGTCCATGAGACACAGATGATGCCTAAACTTACATATCACATAAATTTATAAAATGGACATAACTGAAGAACTGTGAAAGTGACGCTATTCAAATATGGACGTAATCTGAGTTGCTGTAATATGTTTTGTGTTTTTACGTTTCATAAAATTTGGTTAAGGCAAACTTAATTCAGGCAGTGGAAACGAAAAATTCAGTAATTTTTCAATTTATAAAGGAGCATAACTCTAGAATGGTAAAAGTAATGACACCAAAATTCAAACTAGATCTGTGTTTTGTGGTTATGAGCATTGTACCTCTACTTTTGACATATTTACATATAATGTTTGTTTGTTTTGTTCACAAATTGTTGTCAATTTAATGGAATTTGAAGCAACTGTCATACAAGCGAGAGGTTTAGCAATCTATAAAACCAGGTTAACTCCACCATTTTCTTCATAAGAAAATGCCCTTACTAAGTCAGGAATATGACAGTTGTTTGAGGCTTTGACTTGGGACTTTCCGTTTTGAATTTTCTTCAAGTTGCAAGAGTTCAGTATTTTAGTGACTTTACTTTTTCATAACATTTGGTAAAGGCAGACTTGGGGTCAATTACATTGGAATGTAATTAATTAAATTACACATTACATTGCAAAAATGATCAATTACATCAATTACACATTACCCAGTTTTTGAAATGTAATTAATTAAATTACAATTACTTTACTAAAGTAATTAATTAAATTACACATTACATTTCATCATGATATTTTTTAACCATAAATATATCATACATGTATCATACGTGTATATATAATGCATGTGTAAAATATTCATGTAAGCATAGTTCAACTTCAAGCATTGCATTTGATAATCATTTAATTTAGTTATTTTAATGTTTTGTCAATTAGTCTGAATCTTCTGGTCTGAAAACAGCAATTGTAAATAGTCTTTTGACAGGAGCTAATGTGCTAGATATTGCTTGATCAGAACATGGAAGTTTTATGATTAATAGAAAATCATCATATTGATAGGACTGAGAGGGAATTTGTTCCAATTAACTTGCCAATACATCAAGGGGTATTTTGATATATATCTCAGAAAAGAACTCATTTGAATTTAACATAATATGAATAAACATACAACAAATGTATATAAATGAATTAAAAATATTTTTTTATTTTACTTTAAAAATATTAAAAAGTGTGCTTTTCACAATATTGAAAATAATTTTTAGTACATATAATGTTTATAATTGGTCTAAATATTAGCAATATTTTGCTAATTAGATGAAATACATGTAATAATGGCATTGCCCCTGGACATTTTAATCTGATTAATTGCTGTTTGTTTTTACAGCTGTTAATTTTTATTTCTAAAATCCTTTTGTGTATACTAATTTGACAAAATGATTTTAGCTCACCTTGGTCTATGTGCATATTAAACAAAGGACACAAATGGATTCATGACAAAATTGTATTTTGGTGATGGTGATGTGTTTGAAGTTCTTACTTTACTGAACGATTTTGCTTCTTACAATTATATCTATCATGAACTTTGCCCATTAGTAACAGAGAACTATATTTGGTAAAAATTTACATAAATTTACCAAATTAATGAAAATTGTTAAAAATTGACTATAAAGGGCAATAACTCCTTAAGGGTTCAATTGACCATTTAGGTCATGTGGACTTATTTGTAGATCTTACTTTGCTGAACATTATTGCTGTTTACAGTTTATCTCTAACTATAATAATATTCAAGATAATAACCAAAAACAGCAAAATTTCTTCAAAATTACCAATTCAGGGGCAGCAACCCAACAACCGATTGACCAATTCATCTGAAAATTTCAGGGCAGATAGTTCTTGACCTGATAAACATTTTTATCCCCTGTCAGATTTCCTCAAAATGCTTTGGTTTTTGAGTTATAAGCCAAAAACTGCATTTTACCCCTATGTTCTATTTTTAGCGGTGGCGGCCATCTTGGTTGGTTGACCAGGTCACGCCACACATTTTTTAAACTAGATACCCCAAAGATGATTGTGGCCAAGTTTGGATTAATTTGCCAAGTAGTTTCAGAGGAGAAGATTTTTGTAAAAGATTACTTTAATTTACGAAAAATGGTTAAAAATTGACTATAAAGGGCAATAACTCCTAAACGGGTCAACTGACCATTTTGGTCATGTTGACTTATTTGTAGATCTTACTTTGCTGAACATTATTGCTGTTTACAGTTTATCTCTATCTATAATAATATTCAAGATAATAACCAAAAACAGCAAAATTTCCTCAAAATTACCAATTCAGGGGCAGCAACCCAACAACCGATTGACCGATTCATCTGAAAATTTTAGGGCAGATAGATCTTGACCTGATAAACATTTTTATCCCATGTCAGATTTCCTCAAAATGCTTTGGTTTTTGAGTTATAAGCCAAAAACTGCATTTTACCCCTTTGTTCTATTTTTAGCCGTGGCGGCCATCTTGGTTGGTTGACCAGGTCACGCCACACATTTTTTAAACTAGATACCCCAAAGATGATTGTGGCCAAGTTTGGATTAATTTGGCCAAGTAGTTTCAGAGGAGAAGATTTTTGTAAAAGATTACTTTAATTAACGAAAAATGGTTAAAAATTGACTATAAAGGGCAATAACTCCTAAACGGGTCAACTGACCATTTTGGTCATGTTGACTTATTTGTAGATCTTACTTTGCTGAACATTATTGCTGTTTACAGTTTATCTCTAACTATAATAATATTCAAGATAATAACCAAAAACAGCAAAATTTCTTCAAATTACCAATTCAGGGGCAGCAACCCAACAACCGATTGACCGATTCATCTGAAAATTTCAGGGCAGATAGATCTTGACCTGATAAACATTTTTACCCCATGTCAGATTTCCTCTAAATGCTTTGGTTTTTGAGTTATAAGCCAAAAACTGCATTTTACCCCTATGTTCTATTTTTAGCCGTGGCGGCCATCTTGGTTGGTTGACCGGGTCACGCCACACATTTTTTAAACTAGATACCCCAATGATGATTGTGGCCAAGTTTGGTTTGATTTGGCCCAGTAGTTTCAGAGGAGAAGATTTTTGTAAAAGTTAACGACGACGGACGACGACGACGACGACGGAGGACGACGGACGACGGACGCCAAGTGATGAGAAAAGCTCACTTGGCCCTTCGGGCCAGGTGAGCTAAAAAACTGTCTTAGAAAGATGTTTCACAGTGACACATTTTTTTGTTTATGTTTAACAAGGGGATGCATAACTTATTAACTTATCAACCTATATAGTTAAAAAATCTTTCTTAAAAACTGAAAAACACTTATACATTGTATATGATTCTCACATTTTTTAAATTATAAGACTTAAAAACTAGAGGCTCTAAAGAGCCTGTGTCGCTCACCTTGGTCTATATGTGCATATTAAACAAAGAACACAAATGGTTTCATGACAAAATTGTATTTTGGTGATGGTGATGTGTTTGAAGTTCTTACTTTACTGAACATTCTTGCTTCTTACAATTATATCTATAATGAACTTTGCCCATTAGTAACAGAGAAAAATATTTGGTAAAAATTTACATAAATTTACCAAATTAATGAAAATTGTTAAAAATTGACTATAAAGGGCAATAACTCCTTAAGGGGTCAATTGACCATTTAGGTCATGTGGACTTATTTGTAGATCTTACTTTGATGAACATTATCGCTGTTTACAGTTTATCGCTATCTATAATAGTATTCAAGATAATAACCAAAAACAGCAAAATTTCTTTAAAAATTACCAATTGGAGGGCAGCAACCCAACAACCGATTGACCAATTCATTTGAATATTTCAGGGCAGATATATATTGACTTAATTAACAATTTAACTCCTTGTCAGATTTCCTCTAAATGATTTGGGTTTCAGAGTTATAGGCAAAAAACTACATTTTACCCCTGTTCTATTTTTAGCCGTGGTGGCCATCTTGGTTGGATGGCCAGGTCATCGGACACATTTTTCAAACAAGGTACCTCAAAGATGACTGTGGCCAGGTTTGAATTAATTTGGCCCAGTAGTTTCAGAGGAGAAGATTTTTGTAAAAGATAACTAAGATTTACGAAAAATGGTTAAAAATTGACTATAAAGGGCAATAACTCCTAAAGGGGTCAACTGACCATTTCGGTCATGTCGACTTATTTGTAAATCTTACTTTGATGAACATTATTGCTGTTTACAGTTGATCTCTATCTATAATAATATTCAAGATAATAACCAAAAACAGCAAAATTTCCTCAAAATTACCAATTCAGGGGCAGCAACCCAACAACAGGTTGACCGATTCATCTGAAAATTTCAGGGCAGATAGATCTTGACCTGACAAACATTTTTACTCCATGTCAGAGTTCCTCTAAATGCTTTGGTTTTTGAGTCATAAGCCATAAACTGCATTTTACCCCTATGTTCTATTTTTAGCCGTGGCGGCCATCTTGGTTGGTTGACCAGGTCACGCCACACATTTTTTTAAACTAGATACCCCAAAGATAATTGTGGCCAACTTTGGATTAATTTGGCCCATTAGTTTCAGAGGAGAAGATTTTTGTAAAAGATTACTTAGATTTATGAACTAGAGGCTCTAAAGAGCCTGTGTCGCTCACCTTGGTCTATGTGCATATTAAACAAAGGACACAAATGGATTCATGACAAAATTGTATTTTGGTGATGGTGATGTGTTTGAAGTTCTTACTTTACTGAACATTCTTGCTTCTTACAATTATATCTATAATGAACTTTGCCCATTAGTAACAGAGAAAAATATTTGGTAAAAATTTACATAAATTTACCAAATTAATGAAAATTGTTAAAAATTGACTATAAAGGGCAATAACTCCTTAAGGGGTCAATTGACCATTTAGGTCATGGGACTTATTTGTAGATCTTACTTTGCTGAACATTATTGCTGTTTACAATTTATCTCTATCTATAATAATATTCAAGATAATAACCAAAAACAGCAAAATTTCCTCAAAATTACCAATTCAGGGGCAGCAACCCAACAACCGATTGACCGATTCATCTGAAAATTTCAGGGCAGATAGATCTTGACCTGATAAACATTTTTATCCCATGTCAGATTTCCTCAAAATGCTTTGGTTTTTGAGTTATAAGCCAAAAACTGCATTTTACCCCTATGTTCTATTTTTAGCGGTGGCGGCCATCTTGGTTGGTTGACCAGGTCACGCCACACATTTTTTAAACTAGATACCCCAAAGATGATTGTGGCCAAGTTTGGATTAATTTGGCCCAGTAGTTTCAGAGGAGAAGATTTTTGTAAAAGATTACTTTAATTTACGAAAAATGGTTAAAAATTGACTATAAAGGGCAATAACTCCTAAACGGGTCAACTGACCATTTTGGTCATGTTGACTTATTTGTAGATCTTACTTTGCTGAACATTATTGCTGTTTACAGTTTATCTCTATCTATAATGATATTCAAGATAATAACCAAAAACAGCAAAATTTCCTCAAAATTACCAATTCAGGGGCAGCAACCCAACAACCGATTGACCGATTCATCTGAAAATTTCAGGGCAGATAGATCTTGACCTGATAAACATATTTACCCCATGTCAGATTTGCTCTAAATGCTTTGGTTTTTTAGTTATAAGCCAAAAACTGCATTTTACCCCTATGTTCTATTTTTAGCCGTGGCGGCCATCTTGGTTGGTTGACCGGGTCACGCCACACATTTTTTAAACTAGATACCCCAATGATGATTGTGGCCAAGTTTGGTTTGATTTGGGCCAGTAGTTTCAGAGGAGAAGATTTTTGTAAAAGTTAACGACGACGGACGACGACGACGGACGACGACGGACGACGGACGCCGGACGCCGGACGCCGGACGCCAAGTGATGAGAAAAGCTCACTTGGCCCTTCGGGCCAGGTGAGCTAAAAATGGTTAAAAATTGACTATAAAGGGCAATAACTCCTTAAGGGGTCAACTGACCATTTTGGTCATGTTGACTTATTTGTAAATCTAACTTTGCTGAACATTATTGCTGTTTACAGTTTATCTCTATCTATAATAATATTCAAGATAATAACCAAAAACGGCAAAAATTTCCTCAAAATTACCAATTCAGGGGCAGCAACCCAACAACAGGTTGACCGATTCATCTGAAAATTTCAGGGCAGATAGATCTTGACCTGATAAACATTTTTACCCCACATCAGATTTGCTCTAAATGCTTTGGTTTTTGAGTTATAAGCCAAAAACTGCATTTTACCCCTATGTTCTATTTTTAGCCGTGGCGGCCATCTTGATTGGTTGACCGGGTCACGCCACACATTTTTTAAACTAGATACCCCAAAGATAATTGTGGCCAAGTTTGGATTAATTTGGCCCAGTAGTTTCAGAGGAGAAGATTTTTGTAAAAGATTACTTATATTTATGAAAAATGGTTAAAAATTGACTATAAAGGGCAATAACTCCTAAAGGGGTCAACTGACCATTTCGGTCATGTCGACTTATTTGTAAATCTTACTTTGATGAACATTATTGCTGTTTACAGTTGATCTCTATCTATAATAATATTCAAGATAATAACCAAAAACAGCAAAATTTCCTCAAAATGACCGATTCAGGGGCAGCAACCCAACAACGGGTTGACCGATTCATCTGAAAATTTCAGGGCAGATAGATCTTGACCTGATAAACATATTTACCCCATGTCAGATTTCCTCTAAATGCTTTGGTTTTTGAGTTATAAGCCAAAAACTGCATTTTACCCCTATGTTCTATTTTTAGCCGTGGCGGCCATCTTGGTTGGTTGACCGGGTCACGCCACACATTTTTTAAACTAGATACCCCAATGATGATTGTGGCCAAGTTTGGTTCAATTTGGCCCAGTAGTTTCAGAGGAGAAGATTTTTGTAAAAGTTAACGACGACGGACGCCGGACGCAAAGTGATGGGAAAAGCTCACTTGGCCCTTCGGGCTAGGTGAGCTAAAAATCTGTAAGTCAAATAAATGATAAAAAAAACTTTACAGACTTCATATATTAAAAAACCATGTTATATCAATATTTGAAAAATACATATAATTTTTCAATTTATTTTATATTTTTAAACACAAATCCTTATCTTTAACACCATAAAAGTACATGTAATTCAAATGTAATTCAAAAGTAATTGAGCATTACATGCTCTTTTCAATGTAATTAATTAAATTACCATTACATGTAATTGTGTCGCTCACCTTGGTCTATGTGCATATTAAACAAAGGACACAAATGGATTCATGACAAAATTGTATTTTGGTGATGGTGATGTGTTTGAAGTTCTTTCTTTACTGAACGATTTTGCTTCTTACAATTATATCTATAATGAACTTTGCCCATTAGTAACAGAGAACTATATTTGGTAAAAATTTACATAAATTTACCAAATTAATGAAAATTGTTAAAAATTGACTATAAAGGGCAATAACTCCTTAAGGGGTCAACTGACCATTTTGGTCATGTTGACTTATTTGTAGATCTTACTTTGCTGAACATTATTGCTGTTACAATTTATCTCTATCTATAATAATATTCAAGATAATAACCAAAAACAGCAAAATTTCCTCAAAATTACCAACTCAGGGGCAGCAACCCAACAACCGATTGACCGATTCATCTGAAAATTTCAGGGCAGATAGATCTTGACCTGATAAACATTTTTATAACATGTCAGATTTCCTCAAAATGCTTTGGTTTTTGAGTTATAAGCCAAAAACTGCATTTTACCCCTTTGTTCTATTTTTAGCCGTGGCGGCCATCTTGGTTGGTTGACCAGGTCATGCCACACATTTTTTAAACTAGATACCCCAAAGATGATTGTGGCCAAGTTTGGATTAATTTGGCCCAGTAGTTTCAGAGGAGAAGATTTTTGTAAAAGATTACTTTAATTAACGAAAAATGGTTAAAAATTGACTATAAAGGGCAATAACTCCTAAACGGGTCAACTGACCATTTTGGTCATGTTGACTTATTTGTAGATCTTACTTTTCTGAACATTATTGCTGTTTACAGTTTACCTCTATCTATAATAATATTCAAGATAATAACCAAAAACAGCAAAATTTCCTCAAAATTACCAATTCAGGGGCAGCAACCCAACAACCGATTGACCGATTCATCTGAAAATTTCAGGGCAGATAGATCTTGACCTGATAAACATTTTTACCCCATGTCAGATTTCCTCTAAATGCTTTGGTTTTTGAGTTATAAGCCAAAAACTGCATTTTACCCCTATGTTCTATTTTTAGCCGTGGCGGCCATCTTGGTTGGTTGACCGGGTCACGCCACACATTTTTTAAACTAGATACCCCAATGATGATTGTGGCCAAGTTTGGTTTGATTTGGCCCAGTAGTTTCAGAGGAGAAGATTTTTGTAAAAGTTAACGACGCCGGATGACGGACGACGACAGACGACGGACGACGGACGCCGGACGCCGGACGCCAAGTGATGAGAAAAGCTCACTCGGCCCTTCGGGCCAGGTGAGCTAAAAATGCTCAATTACACATTACATTCAATTACATGGAAAATTGTAATGCATTACACTTAATTACCATTACATTTTTAATTACCCCATCCCTGGGTAAAGGCAGAGTAAAGTTAGAGAAGGGATACCAACTTTAGGACATATAAACATACCAAAGTGCATATGTACAATTGTACATACTTACATACAGGCATAAAAAGTTGCTGAAACTACAGCATGAAAATAATGTGAAGGCCATTTGATAGAAAAACATATACTCTTCACAACTAATACACCCTGTACAGATTCCAATGTTGATATACCGTATAAAAGGTTATTTTCACAGGGTGTAAATTTTCCATTATTTTAGAAGATGGATCAAAATTGCCAAAATAAATTACAGCAAAAGTGTACATGCAGGTCTTGATAAAAGTTTTGAACCCGCTAAAATAATAACTGCCATTATATTTCCTATACCTTATTCTTCGAAAATCGTGAAATTTAACATTATGAAAAAAATCTGCGTCCTGCTATAAAGTATATACATTGTTTATTTAAATAATTTTTCCCACTCATGTTATTTTACTTTACAACAAGGAAAGCATTCCCTCTGACTTACTTTTTGAGCTGTTCTGTTCCATACTGTGACTTCATGTCCAGATCTGAGGAGATTCATTACCATGCCCTGTCCCATAATCCCTAGTCCCAGGAAGCCAATCCTGAGTGGTGTTGGGATGATAGGTTTTAGAGGTTTTTTGACGGCCTCCTCTATTAGTAAACCTGATGTTGATTTGTTATGTGTTGATGAGTTTGGTGATTTGGTTGGAGATTCCCGGGGAGGAGACAAAGGCAAGTCTTCTTGATTCACATCCATTGGTATGTCCTAAAATACAAAACACACATATGTATAGTTTAACTTAATACACAAATATGTTTCAAGCATATATTCACAACTTTTTTCTCGCTTAATAGGCAAGTTTTAGTTCTTCAATTTTATTAACCAATATGCACCTTTAAAAGACCAATAAAATAAAATGCTTCGCTGTGCGCAGCTACACACGCCCACAGAGGTAAAACCTTGAACAGTTGGGGCAGAAATGTAATAATATTCAAGCTTGATACAGGTCTGAATTTGGATTGTAATTAAATATTTGACATCTTATAGGTTTCTGAATAATAGTAGTCAAAGAACTTGAAATTGGATATATGAATTGAATTTTTTTCAACTAAAAATTTGAAAGCATTTTTGAGTTTTTGTCCGAAAACTGAAAAATGCCCCTTTTTTTATGAATAAAACCCTGCAACTGGTAAATGTAAAATCTAAAATTTATAAAAAACAAAAGGCTTTATGCAAATTGGTTAAAGGGTTTTTGATTTAATGTCAGACATGTTGACGACTGACAGACAGATGGTATACCATAATACATCCCGTAAATGGGCATATAAAAATAGGTTTAAGATGTGGGTTTCTAGAAATAGCAGGGTTTAAAGGTTAAAAGTGTCACAATTGAAAAATAAAAGTAGAATGTGTCTCAAGGCACAAATCAGTCGGAAACCCTGTTGAAATAGAACAAAAGAATTGAAACTCTTTGTTAGAGAAGGCGATAAATGTGTACTGTATTGTTTACTATAGTGACAAAAATTTTAAAAGTTAATAGAAACAAACAAATTTACAATTTTCTTCTCAATTACGAGGTGTTTTATTTTAAAAACACCATTTGCATAAGTTTTCAATTTATCTAGTACATAGTTAAGCAGAACAAGTAGATTTCAAGGCGACGACATGAGTATCTTTCTAGTTGGATGAATAAAAATGCATAACCTGCAATTTTTTGAAAAAAATTACCACGGACGGAAAACATATCAATCTATTAGTTCAAAAATTTTCGTGTCTGCCCTTCCATTATGTGACTCAAGAAAATTTCCAAAAAATAAGTAACAATTGTATCGAAAAGAAAAATCGAGTGCACCTTTTTATGTTAGGGCGTGTTTGAGTTGAATATTTTGTCTTGATATCGTACAAAGTAAGATTATTTCATACATCGTCTCGCTTCAGATTCTATTATTTTTATATATCAAAGTTACAGATTGACTTTTTAACACATAAAATAACAGTACTAAAAGATGAAATATATGGGTCAAGTGAAATACCTATCTTATGAGTACCTATCTTAACAGAGAAGGTGTGTTCGATTAGCTATTTATTTACTTAAAGTACTTGACGACAGTATTTCAAGTTGGATGATGAAAATGCATATCTTTGAAAAAATATAATTTTTGGTGTGTGAAAACTAAGGTTTATAGTGTTTATACACTAAAAAAATCTAGTCTGCCCTTCCACGAAATTTTTAATTAGAATTTTTTTAAATGTTTATGAATTTTTGAAAATTCCACCTGACAACCGATCAGACAATAGTTTTAAGTTGAATCAATGCAGACAAGATCATTAACTGATGCTCATTAGCTAGTTTATACATTTGTCTTTTAAAATACAACTGACATATAAGGATCGTAATGGTGCAATGTGGATAAATTTATCGGTTTCCATGAGCAAAATTGATAGAGCGTCATCCCTACAATGGCTTCCATTTCTACGATTGTGAAAATGAACTGGCTTCACGGTCATAAAACTTTCGAGCATTTTTGTACTCAGACTCGAACATAACCCAATCAAATTGCTGGATTTCTTGTTTCGAGCATGATTTTTGTGCTCCGAGCACTGAGCAAAGTTTTATGCCTTCAACCCCATGTGTAATGGGGAGATAATTCTGACGAAGTACAATCCTGACTGAAATGCCCCAGCTCAAGTTTGCTTTTTTAAGGAAAAATGGGACATACAGAAGGACAGTCAAGGGTAACACTTAATGCCCATTTGCATTGAGGAAGGTATTTACCCAATCAAGATTATGTATTAAATTAAATCTCTGTATTTTCTTAAACCGGACTGAAACTGCCTAAATCCAGAGGAGGGACAATGACCTATGTACTATGTGAAAACTTTTTTAGGTCATGTGGTGCGATTTCAGCTTATCAAAAATTTGTAAGGGTTCCGTGGAATCTAGTGTCTCACCTACTTTTGCTGTTAATTCCAGGCTCAACAAAAATGAGGAAAAAAACAAGAATGTGTCCATAGTACACAGATGCCCCACTCGCACTATAATTTTCCATGTTCAGTGGACCTTGAAATTGGGGTCAAAACTTTATTTTGGAATTCAAAATTAGATTAGAAAGATAATATCATAAGGAACATGTGTACTAAGTTTCAAGTTGATGTGACTTTAACTTCATCAAAAATTACCCTGACCAAAAACTTTAACCAAAACTTTAACCTGAACTTCGCACTATCATTTTCTATACTCAATGGACCATGAAATTGGGGTAAAAACTATAATTTGGCATTAAAATTAGAAAGATCTTATCATGGGGAACATGTGTACTAAGTTTCAAGTTGATTGGACTCCAACTTCATCAAAAACTACCTTGACCAAAAACTTTAACCTGAAGCGAACGGACGGACGCACAGACAGACGGAGGCAGAGACCAGAAAACATAATGCCCCTCTACTATCGTAGGTGGGGCATAAAAATAAAAACTAAGTTCATTTATATGTTAAATACAGAAAAATTCAATTCTTTTTTTTAACAAAATTTATTTCTGGATACTATCTAAGGATCATATAAAAGCTTCTGTCCAAGTTTGGTAAAAATCCAGGATAGTTTAAGAAAGTTATTAAAATTTTAAAAACTTTAACCACAAGTGAATGTTATGTTTCCTGCAGAAAAACTAAGTTCATTTATAAGTAAAATACGGAAAAAGCAGGGTTTTTTTTTTACAAAATTTTCTTCTGGATACTATCTTATGATGATAAACAAGTTTCTGTCCAAGTTTGGTAGAAATCCAGGACAGTTTAAAAAAGTTGTTAAAATTTCAAAAACTTTAACCACAGAGTGAATTTTTTGGACGCCGCCGACGGAATGTAGGATCGCTATGTCTCGCTTTTTCGACAAAATACAAAGGCTCAACAACTTGATATGACTGCAGAGGTCGAACCCTGAACAGTTTGGGCAAGTATGGACACAACATTCAAGCTTGATACAGCTCTGAATTTGGATTGTGATTAAATAGTTGACACAGAATAGGCTTCTGACACAGAATGAATCTGGTCTAAGAACTAAAAAAATTAAATTGGACATTCACCTATTATGATCCAATATCCAAAATCTAAACACATGGTTAGATTTAGAATATAAAAGAACCCTAAGAATACAATTTTTGATGAAATCCAATAAAGTTCAATTTTGGACACCGGTTTGGACCAACTTGAAAACTGGGCCCATAATCAAAATTATAAGTTTAGATTCAGCATATCAAAGAACCGCAAGATTTCAATTATTGTTCAAATCAAACTAAGTTTAATTTTGGACCCTTTAGACCTTAATGTAGACCAATTTCAAAACAGGATCAAAAATTAAGAATCTAAATACATGGATAGATTTGGCATATATATATATATCAAAGAACCCCAATATTTCAATTTTTGATGAAATCAAACAAAGTTTAATTTTAGACCTTTTTGGACCCTAGTTCCTATACTGTTGGGACCAAAACTTCCATAATCTATACCAACCTTCCTTTTGTGGTCATAAACCTTGTGTTTAAATTTCATAGATTTTTATTTACTTGTACTAAAGTTATTGTGCAAAAATTCGTAAGGGTTCCACGGAACCCAGTGTCTCGCCTACTTTTGCTGTTAATCGCAGACTCAACAAAAATGAGGAAAAACATCAATAAAATTTTCCTCTCGATACTGTCTTTTGATTAAAAGAAGCTTCCAAGTTTGGAAAAAAAATCCAGGATAGTTAATGAATCTAATAAATGTTTTATAAACTTTAACTGAAGAATGTTAACTGGAAGAAAAACTAAGTCCATTTATAAGTAAAATACGGAAAAAGTTAATTTTTTTTTTCACAAAATTTACTTCTGAATAATATCTTATGATCAGAAAAAAGCTTTTGTCTAAGTTTGGAAGAAATCCAGGATAGTTTAAGAACATTATACAAATTTTAAAAACTTAAGCCACAGAGTGAATGTTTTGTTTCTGGCAAAAAAACTAAGTCCATTTATAAGTAAAATACGGAAAAGTGGAAATTTATTTTTACAAAATTTTCTTCTTGATACTATCTTATGATCATAAACAAGCTTTTGTCCAAGTTTGGTACAAATCAAGGATAGTTTATGAAAGTTATCAAAATTTTAAAAACTTTAACCACAGAGTGAATGTAATGTTTCCTCGCAGAAAAACTAAGTCCATTTATAAGTAAAATACGGAAAAGTGGAAATTTATTTTTACAAAATTTTCTTCTTGATACTATCTTATGATCATAAACAAGCTTCTGTCCAAGTTTGGTACAAATCAAGGATAGTTTATGAAAGTTATTAAAATTTTAAAAACTTTAACCACAAAGTGAATATAATGTTTCCTCGCAGAAAAACTAAGTCCATTTATAAGTAAAATACGGAAAAAATGGAATTTTATTTTTACAAAATTTACTTCTGGATACTTTCTTATGATCATAAACAAGCTTCTGTCCAAGTTTGGTAGAAATTCAGTATAGTTTAAGAAAATTATTAAAATTCAAAAACTTTAACCACAGAGTGAATATTTGTGGACGCCAACGACTATGACGACGACGGAATGTAGGATCGCTTAGTCTCGCTTTTTCGACTTAAGTCGAAAGCTCGACAAAAACCAAGAAAAATACTCATTTGTGCCCCTTTTGGCCCCTAATTCCTAAATGTTTGAGCCATAAACCCCCTATAACCATCCTGTGTGGTGTAATTTCAGAGAGATTTATACACTTAAACACAAGTTATTGACTGGAAACTATAAATATGCTTACTTGGGCCCCTTTTTTTGTCCCTTATTCCTAAACTTTTAAACCATAAACCCCCAAATGATCCCAACCTTCCTTTTGTGGTTAAAAACATTGTGTTATAATTTTTTTGATTTCTATTTACTTATACTAAAGTTATTGGGGCATAAAAACAAAGTGAGCTTACGTCAACAGATAACCAGATGCTCCGCAGGGCGTAGCTTTATACGACCGCAGAGGTTGAACCCTGAATGGTTGGGGCAAGTATGGACACAACATCCAAGCTGGATTCAGCTCTAAATTTGGATTGTGATTAAATAGTTGACACAGCATAGGTTTCTGACACAGAATGAATGTGTTCTAATGAACTTAAAATTTTTGTTTTCTCTTAGAGCAATTCACTATGCTGTTGAATATTAATCCTCTCAAAAAAATGTTTGAAGAAATTTTCTTTTTTATTTATGAAATTTCAAATGAGAAAAATTGAACCCAATTTTTTTAATCACATCCCCCTTTCCCTTATTCCAAAACTAATCTCAATTAAAATTTCTAATGGAGTTTGCAACAATAACTACTCATTTAAATACATCATAAAATATTAAGATGTAAAAAAACTGCTTGTTATCACTGAATGGTAAAGATTATTTAATTTATCAGTTGGTAGTAAAAAGTGAATATACATTGTATATTGTATATAACAAAGATTTAAGTTGATTCTGGACAAAGAAAGATAACTCCAATTAAAAAAAAATCTTGCTATTGCACAATATTTTGCAATTAGATATTTCTTGCTTACTATTCTGGACAAAGAAAGATAACTCTAATTTAAAAAAAATTTGCTATTTCACAATATTGTGCAATTAGATATTTCTTGCCATTGCGCAATACTGTGCAATTGAAAAGACTTGCTATTGCACAATACTTAATATAATAATTTTAGATCCTGATTTGGACCAACTTGAAAACTGGGCCCATAATAAAAAATCTAAGTACATTTTTGGATTCAGCATATCAAAGAACCCCAAGATTTCAATTTTTGTTAAAATCAGACTAAGTTTAATTTTGGACCCTTTGGACTTTAGTGTAGACCAATTTGAAAACAGGACCAAAAATGAAGAATCTACATACACAGTTAGATTTGGTATATCAAAGAACCCCATTTATTCAATTTTTGATGAAATCAAACAAAGTTAAATTTTGGACCCCGATTTGGACCAACTTGAAAACTGGGCCAATAATCAAGAATCTAAGTACATTTTTAGATTCAGCATATCAAAGAACCTAACTGATTCATTTTTTGTCAAAATCAAACTAAGTTTAATTTTGGACCCTTTGGACCTTAATGTAGACCAATTTGAAAACGGGACCAAAAGTTAAGAATCTACATACACAGTCATGACAGTTAGATTCGGCATATCAAAGAACCCCAATTATTCAATTTTGATGAAATCAAACAAAGTTTAATTTTGGACCCTTTGGGCCCCTTATTCTGTTGGGACCAAAACTCCCAAAATCAATACCAACCTTCCTTTTATGGTCATAAACCTTGTGTTTAAATTTCATAGATTTCTATTTACTTATACTAACGTTATGGTGCGAAAACCAAGAAAAATGCTTATTTGGGTCCCTTTTTTTGGCCCCAAATTTCCCTAAACTGTTGGGCCCTTTTTAACTCCCAAAATAAATACCAACCTTTTTTTGTAGTCTTTAACCCATTGTGTTTAAATTTCATTGATTTCTATTTTATTTTTTAAAAAACCCAAAAAGGTTTTTTGTGCGAAAACCAAAAAAAATGCTTTTTTGGGGCCCCTTTTTTTTGGCCCCAAAATTCCTAAACTGTTAAAACCCAAAAACCCCCAAAAATAAATCCCAACCTTTCCCTTTTGTGGTCATAAACCTTGTGTAAAAATTTCCCTTTAATTTTTCTTTTAATTTAAAAATAAATTTAAATAGTGAAAAAACCCAAGAAAATGCTTTTTTGGGGCCCTTTTTGGCCCCAAAATTCCTAAAATTTTGGGCCCCAAAACTCCCAAAATAAATCCCAAACCCTTTCCCTTTTTATGGTCATAAACCTTGTTTTTAAATTTTCATAAAATTTCTATTTACTTAAAATAACTTATGGTGCAAAACCAAAAAAAAATGCTTTTTGGGCCCCTTTTTTTGGCCCCTAATTCCAAAACTTTTGGGGAACCTTAACCCCCAAAAAATAAAAACCCAACCTTCCTTTTGTAGTCATTAACATTGTTTTTAAAAATTTCATTGTTTTCTTTTTACTTAAACTAAATTTAATTGTGCAAAACCCCGAATAATGCTTTTTTGGGGCCCCTTTTTTTGGGCCCCCTTTTTTTTCCTAAACGTTGAAACCAAAACTCCCAAAACCAATCCCAACCGTTCTTTTTGGTCAAAAACCCCTTGTGTAAAAATTTTCCCATAGTTTTTCTATTAATTTAAAAATAAATTTTAGTGCAAAACCAAAGAAAATCTTTTTTTGGGCCCTTTTTTTGCCCCAATTCCAAAAATTTTGGGACCAAAACTCCCAAAATAAATTACCAACCTTCCTTTTGTGGCTTAAACCTTGTGTTAAAATTTCAAAAGTTTTCCCTTTTCCCATTTTTACTAAAGTTAGAGTGCGAAAACTAAAAGTATTGGGACGACGACGCGGGACGACGACGCCAACATATAGCAATAAAACGACAAAAATTTTTAAAAATTTTGCGGTCGATAAAAACAATTCAGGGGAATTTCATGCAAATTGGTTAAACGTTTTGTAGTTATTTTCTAACCCTGTTAACAACAAACGGACAACAGTAAAACCAAATACATCCCTTAAACAGGTGTAAACAAAAAATGTTCCACAGAAAAAACCGGGTGCCCCACTCGCACTTTTTATTTTCTATGTTTAGTGGACCATGAAATTGGGAAAAAATTCTCTAATTTGGGATTTAAAATTAGAATGATCTTATCAAAGGGGAAAATGGGGGAACTAAGTTTCAAATTGATTGGACTTCTTTCTTTATCAAAAACTACCTTGACCGAAAACTTTAACCCGAAATTTGCACTAACCCTTTTCTATGTTCAGTGAACCGTAAAATTGGGGGCAAAACTATAATTTGGCCCTTCAAATTAGAAAGATCATATCATAGGGCAAAAATGTTTTACTAAGTTTCAAGTTGATTGGACTTCAACTTCAAACAAAAACCACCTTTACCAAAAACTTTTAACCCGAAG